>CAUZXS010001389.1:0-74710 GCA_963585895.1 Sepioteuthis lessoniana | reverse complement strand
TAGCGTGTGTGTATAATGTATATATATATTTAAATATATGTATAGTGTGTATTGTATATATATATATATATATATATATATATATATATATATATATATATATATATATAGTGTGTGTGTGTGTATTGTGTACATATATATATATATATATAGTGTGTGCATTGTATATGTATATATATATATATCTCGTGTGTGTGTATTGTATACATATATATATATGTATATATACTATGTGTATTGTGTGTGTATATATATAGTGTGTGTATTATATATATATATATATATGTATATATATAATGTGTGTGTATTGTGTGTAAGTATATATATATAAAGTGCGTGTATTGTGTGTGTATATATATATGTGTGTGTGTGTGTGTATATAGTGTGTGTATATGTATATATATATATATATATATATATATATATATATATATATATATATATATATACATGGTGTCTTCAATAAGGTTCCAGACTTTTTTGGTTCAGGCATTCAAAACTGTCGTTGACTCTTGATAATTCTGTATGTTATTGCTATCCTTCTTGTGAGAATCTGACCAATTTTTATGATTTCAGGTTTAAATGAACAGCTACAGCAGGAATTGTAATACACCCTACAAAAACTTGATCGTCTCAGCTGGTGAATTTCAAAAATGCTATCTTGATGTGAGGATACTTTAGAAGAACGATATGTAATAAAATTCTTTTTTTAAGCTTGGAAAAAAGGCCACAGAAACGTATGGGTTGCTTCAGACAGCTTTTCGACCATCTTGCATGAATCGATCGTCAGTTTTTGAGTGGCATAAGAGATTCAAGAAAGTCTGTGAGGGATAATGAGAGGTGTGAGAGGAGTAAGGAAGTAAATACACCAGAGTTGATTGGCCAAACGGTTAGGGTTAGGGTTACTATGTTGAGGTTTTAAGGGAGTTTAGGAAGAGATTCCGTTGGAAGAGGCCAGCACTCTTCAAAACGGGTCAGTGGTATTTCCACCAGGACAATGCACCAGTCCACAAATCCGTCCTTGTCGCAGACTATTTGACCAAGATGGGCATGAAGACAGTTCATCACATTCCCTATAGTGCAGACATTGCTTCCTGTGACTTTTGCATATTCCCTTAGCTCAGAGGCTGTCGTTATGAGACAATTGAGGAGATGAAAGAGGCTGTCACGAAGGTCATTGACACGCCCACACAAGAGGACTTCAATAGGGCCTATCAGAGGTTTTTGGAACGGTACAAGTGCATTGCTGCCGGAGATTATTATCAATAAAAGTGCCCACACGAAAAAAGACTTGAAACTTATTTGATGAGCCTCGTATATATATAGTGTGTGTCATATGTGTCTCTATATATAATGTGTGTGTATACATATATATATATATATATATATATACATACATATTGCGTGCATTAGGTGCGTATATATATATATATATTCGTGTAGAGTGTGTGTATTGAGTATATATATATATAGTCATCCACAGACAGGCTGTTTCGTTCTATCAGAACTCTTCAGTGTGGCTAGACACGCAGGATGCTCGAAGCCGGAATCGAAACCCGTCAACTTTACGATAGACTAAGGCTTCAGACCACACGACCACAAGTGGACTACGTTGGCTAAGGGAATTTTTAGGTATTTTATGTTTAGCAAACAGCAGCAGCAGCCTATCGGCTACCAGAGTGCTCAATTCTTTCGAAGAGCTTTGCATTACGCTAACGGTGGCCGTCAATTCCTTCGCCAGAGAGCTCAACCCCCACTGGGGGGCATATATTGTCATCCACAGACAGACTGTTTCGTTCTATATATATATATATATATAGTGTGTATGTATAGTGTGTGCATATATATATATATATATAGTGTGTGTGTAATGTGTGTATATATATATATATATCTATATATATATATATATACTATTATATATAGCGCGTGTTTATTGTGCGTGTAAATATATAGTGCGTGTGTGTGCGTGTATTCTGTTTGTATATATATATATATATATATATATAGTGAGTGTGTAAGTTATATATATAGTGTGTGTGTGCTCTGGTTATATACATATATTGTGTGTTTATCTTATGTGTATATATATATATATATATATAGTGTATATATTGAATATATATAGAGAGAGTGTGTGTGTATTGCGTGTATATATATATATATATATATATATATATAGTACAATTAAATGGAGACTCAAACTCGGTTAAGCCGTCATAATAAATTTATTTCGGCGGAAAATATTGTTGGTATATTCTCCGTCTCGTCAGATGACTCTTTTACATGCTCTGTATTGTCCCAGAGATGCGAATGAGGAGTTACAGTTCGTATTCAGAAGATAAAATAAGGAAATTAAAAAAATAAATTAAAATCAGAAAATTAAGATAAAAATAAAAATAAAAATAAAAAAACATAAAGTGGAAATCAAATTACAAAGTTACAAATTCTTTCGTTCATAGGCATGAGCAGAGGGTGTTAACATGTTATATGTTAGAACGATTAAGAACTGATTTTAATTTATACCAACAATATTCTCCGCCGAAATAAATTTACTATGACGGCTTAACCGAGTTTGAGTCTCTATTTAATTGTACTATATACGCTCTGAATGTGAATTTTGTTATACCCTAGAGAATAAATAGGGAACTAACAATAGCCATACATTGAGCACTCTCATAGATTTATATGATTACCCTCATATATTCTATGTAAAGAATAATCCACACCTACTGTCCTTGGACACTGACTGGATAATTTATATATATATATATATAGTTTGCTTTTATTGTGTGTGTATATATGATTATATTTCGAGATTGTTTTACCATCGTTAAACGTTTCGCTTTTGAAACCTCCATCAGGGCCTGTAAGTTTTTTAAATGAAACAAAATAGAGGAAAGTGTCTCATGTAATTAGATGTGATATTAAAAAATCCCCATCACATCAGCCTATCTTTTTGTTAATATACATATTTTTTAGTCCATATCTACCAATTAAAATTATTCCATTGTATATTTACCCATCTTTCTCAGTGTTAGCCTTCTTTTTATCTTTGTCTGTTTCATTTAATTAAGTATATTTATTTAAACTATGTAGCCAAATTACTTTAATAAGGAATTTTAAATATTTTAGCTGCAATCTGACGAAATAAGGAGACAAATTGAAAAAAAAAACCGTGATTTGAAATGATTATAGATAAAATTTGTGTCGTAAACTCGTTTAAACTACGAGATTTACCCATATATTGTTTATTACAATCCACTCATGGAATTTCATAAATCCCTGCTCTGGATTCAGCGTGGGTACTGTTATTATTTTTTTAATCATTTTTCATTGTCGTTTTGAATTAAATTCCTAATTGTCTCTAAGAGATAGTGATTGTTTTAATTCCAAGGTTTTTGAAGATTTTTTTTTCAGTTAAATTTCAAAACTTAACCAGTACTAGTATAAATCTTTTGTAAACACAGAATATCTCAAAACCTTAGATCGCAAAAACACAATTTTAATTTTTTTCGTGAAAAAAATTTTGACCATTCCAATTTTTCTGTAGTCTTCTGGAAAAATAAGAATGAAGATAGGTATGTATCCAATACAGGTAGGATGCAACATAAGATTTAAACAAGTACAAATTGTTTAAATTCAGTTTTCTTTCTCATAGACTGGTTGACTTACCAAAGCTAAAGAACGCAGGGTGCCCTACTATTAACCTATTGAATAAACGGAAGAAAACACATGAGCTCATTTACACATACAGCAATATCTAATGTATACATAATGAATATAGACATAGTAATGAAAATAATACAACTGTTAAAAATATGCACATAATCAGTATGTGGACGGGATACAAAAATGGACAAAGACTTATTTAATGATAATGGTCATAACCACGTTGCCAGGACAGGAAACAACATGTATGCTGTTAAAAAACGGACAAGCATGGTTTTCTGTGGCTGTAGTGTGAAAAACCAAAGAACGCCTACATTCTCTCAGGGAAATAATTATATGTTGTCCTTTTGCTGAATTGTTGCCTTTGTCATCAATACTTATCTGCTTTACGAATCATGATGCATAAAAATGGGAACAGTAGCAGCAAGCAATGTGGTGAAAATGGCTGCAATTTGTTTACGGTCATAAAGAAACACATGATTGCACATGTACGTGTTGCCGCATTTTTGTTCAAATTAACTCTAATTACCGGCAGTCAATAAGAATATATTTGAAATATGACTTGCATATAATGTTGGAACCCGTTGATATTATTAAATAACGAGACTGTGCAAAAAATATATAATCAATTTGATTACAAATCATTTTTATCTTCAAAGGGTTCCCTTTGAAAATTGTACACCCATAAAGATATTGTTCAAACTCCTTGAAACAGTGATGAAAGTTTTCAACTGACACTGTTTTCAATTGTTTTGTCATAACCAGTTTGTTGTACGTTCTCAGTTGATCCAAGATAGTGACCATAGAAATGGGTTTCGATTTTGGAGGATAGAAAATAATCACCAGGGCTAGGGTTAGGGGTGGGGAAGTAAGAGTTTCGTGGAATATTTCTTTTGGTCAAAATCTGATTCATAAAGAAATCTTTTCCTGGCTGGCAACCCTGAACCCTGATTGATTGATATTATCACCACTGAGAAGGCCAGTATTGATCACCTCATTTTCAATGAGAGTCACGAAACTGAACTGTTAAATAAAAGTCAATCTAATTACTTTCTGTACTTTGTACAAGGGACATTCAATAAATAAGGTGCATTTTGGCAAAGGAGTTAGTAATAGGTAGCCCTGTTTTAAGTTGCAACTTTTTTTTAAAGAAATCAATAGTGATAAATCCTTTCAAGTCCCAGAATACTGTCAGTATCACCTTCTTTACTGACTACTGCGCCCGAAACTTTTTCTTTACCGGTGAATCAGTTAATATGATGTCTTTTCGAGAGGCTCGTCGTGGTAAATTTATTTTTAGTCCATTTGTAAACATTTTTTTATTAAAACATGCTTCTTCATACAAATCACACATTCTTCTATAAATTTCTCATTGTTTCTACCTCTCAACGACCAAATATTTAATAACACTCTTCTGTTCAAGCCTAAAGCACTCTCTTTGGTTTGCTGCCACTTTGAATAGCCTCATAAGAATTATTATGTAAGACTAAGATAATTTTTGCTATAGACCAAATAATACAGAACTAATATTTCTGGAAAAAATTCAGAAGAAAATGATTTTGTTTTTCCACCCCCACCCCCCCAAAAAACCCTTTGAATAACCCTTATTTTTATCAATCTATTTGTTTTAAAAAACAATGTATACAAAACAAATAGTTCTGTCAAATATTCCTTTGAAAGATAGCGTTTATTCATATTTATTTATCCTAAAATTTTACTTCCCTCCATTTTCAATATGCTTTTCGTTTTTTTCTGTTTTTCAGTGGATCGTCTTAAAAAGGCTATTATATATGTTGATAACTCGGTATGTCATCAAATAAAAAAACCTAAAAAGATTATGAACATCAAATGTGATAAGGTCCTTGTGGGAGAAACTATAAAAATCACACGGGATGCTCTCTTAAATTTCTGTGAATTTGAAGTCATGCGTAAGTATTGAATTGAAATATATGCATTCGTACAATGATGAAAAACAATCTTTGTCGTCTTTCGAAATACGTTAAGACAATTACATCATAAATAGATACGCAAATACTGCAAACGTTCCCTTTTACACGGTCATGCTTGTGGCGGGAGATTTAATACTGACGACAAATCTTGTACGTTTGTCGTCATTTCTGGGTACCATAATTCGCGCTAATAGCAAAACAGTGAGAGTAAACACAAGGGAGACGATATCTATATGAGGTAAATAAAGGGGAAAAAATATTATTGGTTAATGTACAGAGATTAGCTATATCGCATAATATAATTCGGTTGTCGCGTCTTTTGTAGTGGCTGCTGCAACTGCGTCTTAGCGACCGTTCAGCATCTTTTCACAGCTGCTGTTACTTAGTCACCACATTGAGGTCACTGCTGCTGTTCCTCCTGCTGCTTAATACCCATTCAGGATCTCTTCAAAGTTGCCGTCTTTTTGTTGTACCCGCTACCGGAACCGATTTCTTTCTGCCTGCTGAATGAAATCTAGGCCTCTTATTTACACGTACTCTGCCTAGAATGGGCTAAGGAATCGACTTGCTTGAAAGTGATATTACGGTTGCCGATTAGTCAGAAATATTTTCTAACCCTATACATTTTATCTTGTTGGGGAGGGGGTTTCGCCTTTTGTTTATTCTGCAGCCTTAGCCGACAGGGTGTAACAAATATTTAAGAGAGCCCCCTCAAGGAGCAAAGTTATCTATCTCGAGCCACGAAATCCTTTGCTATAAGGATATCCCGGGATGAAATCTCTTTTGTCAAGAGTAATTAAAAAAAAAAAGAAAATAATAATGAGAGCGGGGGTGGAGAATAATATACATTTGAGTAAATTAACTGATTCAGCCTTTACGATTCAGTAAACTTTTATTCACCTTTTCTAATTTCACTCATCTCCGAAAAAAATTCTTTAGATTAAAAAAAAAAGAAAAAAAAAAACAAAACAAACTCTGACGTGCACTAAGTAACAATATTCAAAGCATCATACCCCCTTAAAAATATTCTTATCGTAATCTTTTATTTTTGTTGACTAAGGAGAAAACCTTTATCAAGAATACTGTCCGGACAGAGAGAGAGAGAGAGAGAGTTTTGACTTTGCCGTGCTTTTTATATGCTATTTTAGTACACCACCTAGCGACCATTGGAAGCACTGATTGAAAGACAAGGAACGTTATCTCTACATCCTTTTTTTGCTACTTAGCAAAAACTTTACCCCCATGGTTTTAATAGTGTTGCGGAGATAACTGTGCGGGCGTATCGTTTACGGTAGCTATGGCTTTGTCGCGCCAAATAGCTGTGCGGGTGTATCGTTTACGGTAGCTATGGCTTTGTCGTGCCAGATAACTATGCGGGCGTATCGTTGACGGTAGCTGTGGCTTTGTCGTGACCAAAGCTGTGCGGGCGTATCGTTTACGGCAGCTATGGCTTTGTCGCGCCGAGTAGCTGTGCGGGCGTAGCGTTGACGGTAGCTATGGCTCTGTCGTGCCAAATAGCTGTGCAAGCTTATCGCTGATCGTAGCTATGGCTTTGTCGTGCCAAATAGCTGTGCGGTTGTATCGTTTACGCGAGCTATGGCTTTGTCGCGTTAACGCTGTGCGAACGAGTCGGGGCGGTAACTATGGCTGTTTCACGCCAAAGCTGTGCGGACGTATCGAGGCGGTAGCTAAGGCTTGCGCACCAAAGCTCTGCAGACGTATCGAGACGATAGCTAAGGCTTGCACTCAAAAGCTCTGCACTATCGAGCGAACAGGCCAGGGGGCCACGGCTAAGATTGGCGTTATCTTAGCGCTGTGCAGGTATCGAAGTGGAAGCTTAAGGCTAACCGGTGCCTTTAGCGCTGCGCAGCCCAACGGACGAGCGGAACTGAGTGATGGTTAAGACTGGCTGGTCTTAGTGAGTCCTCTTCGTGTTTCCCTCCAGGCCGTCTATTTCAACTGGTCATTAATGACCAGTTAGAGATGCTCCGACCCGCGGGAGGAGAACTCTCATAGCCCTTAAAAAAGACCGTAAAAAAAGGTTGAATCTGCCACTAGAGGTGGCGGTGAGGTGGGTGCAACCACGATAACGTAAGACCCAAGCCTCGTGGAGCTGAGTGGCCCCTGAGAGCGTCCGCATAGACCTCTGTTATTTATCGTTGCCCCCTGAGGCCGGTGGAACTCTCCAGTACCGAGGCACACCCCGCAGAACCGCCCAGAGGTAAGACGGCCTACCGAATGCAACCCAAGAACTGGAGAGCAAAGGCCACACACAAACGCCCTAGAGCGTCCGCGTAGACCTCTGTTATTTATCGATGCGTCCCACCAACGCTCGAATATGGCACAAGGCCGTTTTTAAGGTGGGTCCAGTCACAGGGCCGAAGCCCACACGCGTCCGGCAAGGCCAAAAATACCTTCAGCCCCGTCGGCATTCCCCTTTTTGGGGCGCCTCAGGCACCAGGCACCCCCCGAAGGGGGTAAAAGCCTGGGGGGATGGCCCCCTGAGGCCGGAGGAACTCTCCAGTGCCGAGGCGCACCCGGCAGAACCGTCCAGAGATAAAACGGCCTGCCGAATGCAACCCAACAACTGGAGAGGAAAAAAGGGTCCGCGTAGACCTCTGTTATCTATCGATGCGTCCCACCAACGCTCGAATATGGCACAAGGCCGTTTTTAAGGTGGGTCTGGCCGCAGGGCCGAAGCCCACACGCGTCCGGCAAGGCCAAAAATACCTTCAGCCCCGTCGGCATTCCCCTTTGTGGGGCGCCTCAGGCGCCAGGCAATAAGCCCAACCCCCCGATGGGGGTAAAAGCCTGGTGGTGATGGCCCCCTGAGGCCGGAGGAACTCTCCAGTGCCGAGGCACACCCGGCAGAAGCGTCCAGAGATAAAACGGCCTACCGAATGCAACCCAACAACTGGAGAGGAAAAAAAAGGTCCGCGGGGTCCTCTGGATTTTCGCCGCCTGAAGTCTTTTTCATATGGAAGAAAGGGAACTCCACTTCTGTTGCGCCACGTGAATAGAAAGTTCTTCTACAAAAAAATGGACGCAGGAAATAAGTACTTCTATAGTCCGGTGTAGGCTACCGAAGAGTATTACTTCCATTTTTATAGAATTATTTCTGACAGAAGTGTTTTGCAAATGTTGATAAATGTTAATTTATTCCTTTCTTAGCTGTAACGGCCGGTTAGAGTTGAAAAAGGGCTTAGTCATTTCCGGCTGTGCCTGGATGTTATTTTTCTAGGGCAAAGGTGTAAACCGATCTGTTGCGGTCGCGGCAATAGTATCAATGATGTTCTTCTAATGGGATGGCTTTGGCATTATATAATCAACGAAGTTTAATTAAACCAAGAACTCGAACTCAGTCAACCAAAAACTTTATCAAAATGAAGTAATTATTCAGTTTTGGGAAACTTTTAAAAATCAGTGTTTTAACAAGAATGTATTTTGTTTATACTTAATAACTAGTGTTGCCTTAACCCATCCACAACATAGGTAAAACAGTTGAGCTGACTGGGCTTTTTGGCCTTGGTAGACAAGAAATCTAGGAAAAGGACGACTCTGGATTCAAATCTTAAAGATGAAGGCTGGAAGCTAGTCCAACATTGTTTTAAATTTCATTACAGCGACTCCTGCGATGACACCGGTGCTGAGTTTTATCAGCACTGGTCCTTCTTGTACAACCTTGTGAAGAGGCAACTCTTGGTGCCAGAGCAACTATTGGTTTTCTATAAAACCTTGTCCAAGCCGATAAGACTTAACAGATGATATCAAAAGATAGCTCGTCATATGAGTGTTTTAATGATGGGAACATATTTCTGGCATTTATATAAATAACATTTTGACATTTACATAAGTAACAAAACTACTAGTAAAAACTTTTTGCAATATTTTGGTCATGATTTGACGAACAGCTCTGGACTGTAAGATGCTGAATTCGCCTGTTATTTTCCGAGTACTAAATGCCGCATTTAACTTTATAGCTTGTGACACGGCCTCGGAATCTTCGATTTTATTTTTACTCGTTCTTATCTGATCGTCGAGCTTCTTGCAACTCGAACAAAATTTATTGAGCCATCTGGTTATTGTACTGTGATCAACTGCCCCTTTACCTTTCGCTCAACAAATGTTTTGGGTTGCCTCAGCGAAGTTATGGTCCAGATCGAAGTCGTAAAGCATACATTTCTGAATTAGACTACATTGCGCGTTCATCTCTGAACGTTGAGGATGTCCAACTGCAATTGACAACCAGCATCTAAAAACACTTGAACAAAACCCACGTCAAAGTGTCAGATAAATATCTCAGACAACTGGTTCTGCATTTCAACAATATCGGTTTATCTGGAAAAAGTTGGAAAGATAAAGAAATTCGATAAATGGGTTCCATATGAACTCAGTGAAAGTCAAAGAGCTCGATATTTTGGAGATTATTCAACGTTGTTTCTGTGAAACTCGAATGATCTATTTCTCGTTCGAATATTGGCTTATGACGAAAAATGAATCCTTTATAACAACCGTAAACGATTGGTTCAATGGTTTGATCATGACAAATTATCCAAACACTTTCCAAAATCGAAATTGCGTGAATAGAAGGGTATGTTGACTGGTGGTCTGCCAGTGATGGTGTTCATTACTGCTTTCTGAAATCTTACCAGAGCATCACTGCGAATGTATACCGCCAGCAGCAGAATGAAATACATGTTCAGTTAAGCAAAATTCGACTAGCTCTAGTTAATCTACGAGGATCATTTTTATTCATGAAAATCCTCATTTCCCATGTTACCAGATGATCCTGCTGAAGCTCATTAACTTGGGATATGAAACATTGTCATATCCACCATATTTTCTTGATCTCTCATCTACCGACTACCATTTTTGTCCAGTATCTAAACACTTCTTTACACCCCAAAACATTCCGTTCAAAGGAGAAATAGAAACTGCATTTAAAGATTTCTTGGCGTCAAAACCTTTAATTTTATCGTACAGTCAAATGTATCCTTCATAATCGATGGCTGAAAAGCATTGATGTTTAGTGATCATATTTTTACTGATTAAAACACCCATTTAAATTTATTAATTCAGGAATTAAAATTCATTTTAAAATCAGATATCATTTCACGAACAACTTAATATATTCATATAAATGTATTTATGTTAATACGTAAGTAAGTCGGCGAGTCGTTGTACCATCATTTAGACATTTGTAAATAAATGAATACAGGAAAAATAATCTATGATTGCCATCAAATAGTTCTTCCCTTTGTATTACAGACAAAAAATAAGTGTGCCAAAACATTTATAAAAATATGTATTCTCGTGTTCAGTTTCTTTACTCTTTATTTTTTTCTTTTGCAGAATGTTTACCTGGATTCCATGGCGATAAATGTTCTGAAATGTGTTCAGAGTGTAAAAATGTAACCTGTGATCAGTGGACTGGATTTTGTACCTTAGGCTGTGCACTTGGTTACTGGCTAAATTACAACAAAAGGTGTACAGGTAAGATCTTGTGTCGTGATTACAAAATGAATTTGTAGAATGTTACATGAAGATTCACACCTTCTAAATCAATTTTTTATCATTTATCATTTCCAATCCACACTGATCGAAGTGGTTAGTTAGATTTGTGACATGTCAACCGTTGCCCGGTTATTTAATGCCCGGTTATTTAATGCCAAATTCAGTTTTTTCCTCAAGCAATTGTTTCGTTTGTCGGAAAAGGTGACATTTTAAATGGTAACACAGAGAATAAACTTGTAAAAAAGGTTGAGTACTAATTAAATAACAAACGATTGGTAGCAAGGTCATATAACTCTGTTTGTATTAAATCTAGAATGGGAGGTAAATAAAATAGACAAATCTCACATTGGCGAGATGGTCTTTCTTTGCAGGAGTAATGGTGAGGAAGGAGTAACTCCACACTCTCTAGAGCTCCAAAACTGGTGCCTTACCACTAGATTCAGTGTAGTGTCTCAGCTAGGACACTGACTTCAGTGATTTCTACAATAAAACAAACAACTAAAAATTAAAAGAAAATACTCGTAGGCAAAATTGAAAATAATTTCCAATGCTTCATCTAAAAATGTAAACAAATCTGCATGATGCAACTAAGTGTACTCCAAATGAGTTTTGACACTGATCAGATCGAGAATATTAAATGTGTTTTTTTTTAAATCTCCTTCTGTATAAAATTAAACCACATTAACTCTTTAACTTGGCATCTTTGCATTCAACGTTAATTACTCAACACCTCATCTGATCAGATCAAAAATATAATTGGCTATTTTATCTCTTTGAATGAAGTAATTTTACTCATTGTTCAACTGCTTTTAATCAATTTCCAACGGTATTTAAATATCACTGACCACAAAATCAGAATATTTCAGATACGCACATGCATATTTATAAATTAATAACCTTGCAATGATATGCCATTTCTGCTGGGTTACTGGTACGTTGGATACTCTTTTACAGCTTTTGATTCAAGTGATTTAGTTTGAACAAGAAAAAGCTATGGAGAGTGTGGAGTACACCTTCAAGGAAATGGACATGGTGACCCAAGTTCAAATCCTGGATGAGGCAGTTTACATTTCACATAGCGCTAAGACCCTTACGAATTGTATGAACCCATCTATTCTCTCTCTAACTATAGAAATAGTAGGACAAAATGGACTCTTTAACCTTTGTATAACAACTGGTCTAGAAGAAGGAAAACTCGAATTCAAACCTGTTAAACTTCACACAAAAATTGACTGTGGAGGGGTTGAGTAAATACATAAAGGTACAATATACCCGATTCCATAATATTTTGACATAAAATACTAGACGGTTTGACATGTTAAAATCAATTCTTACATTACAATGACCTATTCGTCAATATACGATGAGGATATCGGGTAGACTCTTATCGATCCAGTTCATAGTATTTCCAAGTTCTTAATTCAGTTTCCCAAGATTGCAAAAATTTCGTTTCATACCCAGGCCATTCTACCCAACGGACACATCATATTGTTACTATTGGCACACATGTACAGAGCCATTTAACGTGTCTCAAAATAAATGAATAACATATATTGTTTCACGAACAAGCATATCTGACAGGAGATACAAAAAATTGGTAATGTAAATGTCTTACTTGTCGTCTGTTTTTTTTTTGTTTTTTTTTACGGTGAGGGGAAATAGAGTACCACACCGGAGTTTGAAACATTATCTCTATTTTGTTTAACGGACAAAAATAAAAACCACGTATATATATATATATATATATATATATATATATACGAGATAAATGTACCGAAGAGCTGTCAAAATAACGCACCCAAGATAAGTGAAAAAATTGATTAACTGGATTTGTTGGCCATTTAGAGAGGCATTTAAAAGAGAATATTATTTCTTGAGGAGAATCTTTTGTTTGGTATTCATGCAAAACTTCCGAGAAAGCAAAAAGTTCCTCACTGACTATTACTTATCTAAATTTTCAGAAAGTGAGAGCAAGTCATCCACGAACCACTGACAAGTAATATTTTGTGTAATGGTTACTTCTGTGGGTGGAGGCGTGGAAGGTTAAATAACCCACCATTCCTCCTGTACTACAGATTAATTTCAGGCTTCCCTGAAGCAACCTCAATCACAATGGTTACCAAGTATGGAAACAGAAACCAATGAACAAGCTTTATTGAAACCATAGGGGGCTCAAATTGAGTGGTTGATTTTAATGGCACGTCAACACGTCCAAGGTCATTTTATGTCTAGAAGCTAGTGAACTTTGTTCATTTTACTTTTTTTTTTACATTTTTGTGTTATTCTATTATTTTCTTTTTGACTTAGGTGATATATTTTATATATTCTTGAATTTGTCTCTTTGGTAAAAAGCATATTAATCTCCGTGGGTTATTTAATGCCCAAATCATTCTCATAGAAGAATAGCAGTGATATTATTCAACCCAAAGCTAGGAAGATAAGGAGGGTTGATACCTTTCCCAAGGGCATTAGTCCGAAAGTGAACGTAATAGCGCCAGTGGAGTTCGACCTCGCTTAATTCGAGGCTGCTGTCCAGCACTTTAGCTATTACTCCACGGTGACTCCTACTTAGGACGCGGTTATATGAAATAAATTAGAAATAGATCTATTTGACCTATAAATAGGACTCTAACTGATACTAACATTTCAGGTCAAGGTGAACCTAGGAGTAACAGCAATGAATGTGTGCTTCACGCAACTCAGTGCTCCATAACTGAAGCCTTACTATCTCATGTAGTTTTGTGTCATACCCAGATTACCACTTTTTATGGGGTGGGCTTCCCTCTATGCATAGGATACGAATAACATATTCTAAGCCAGGGCACTCTAACGCATACGCACACACACAAACATACACACACACGTTCATATGAATTTTAAGAATGTTGAACATATCTAGTTGTTAGTACTACATTTCTTTTATTCATGAAGTTGATATCTCATTTCTTTTTATGTGTGACTCCGTTGAATAATCTTAGAACAATATTATGGAGTCATTCGAAACAATACCAAATTTCTTTTTTTAAAAGAGAACTGGGTCGGTCTAGTTTATTTCATGTCATTGTTAGGCACAGAAAATCATATCAGCTGTGCAACGACTGGAGTAGAAACCACGCTGGAAATTTTGAAAGACCTCCTTGCAACTACCTGGAATTTCCAAACATTCTGGCTAGGAGCTTTTCTACGACACAGAGTTGTTCAGTCGGCTGAGGCTGTAGAATACACTGACTGCTTCTCTGCAGAGAGGTAAGACCCCACCAATGACTGTGCTGGATATGACATTAAACAACCTGATAGTGAGGTTCCAGGAATACTAGAGCTTTGGAGAATGCGGGTTCCCTCTTCATTGCCATCGCTCCAAGGTCCACTCTGGCCCACAGTGTAGGCACCAGATAGGGCCCTATCTATTGGTAAAATAGAACTAATTTGCGTACCTATGTTAAACTAAATTACTTGAAATAGCACTGTTTTGATAATTAAACTGCGTACTTATGCTGAACTGAATTGCTTGAAATAGAACTGATTATTTGTATAAAAATGGATTTGGCATTAAATAGTTTACAAAGATTGATATTTCATAAAACCCCATGAACCATCCCACGACAGAGAGTAAGAGAGTTTTTCTCTAGTTTTTGTTACCGTATCTACATATAGGTGAATGAATTCTTGATCATACTCCCGGTATCAAAATCTGCTTTTTAAGGAACTGAAAACAGGCGTTCATGTTTTTCCGTATGACTCGGTTAACAAGAATAAATTCCTTTCATTGGGTTTCGGAAGAAAATCTTAAAAACTTGCTTAATGCCCCAAAATCCCTATTTATACTTCTGAGAAAGAATCTTCAAACTTTCTAAAATACTGTCTCTGTATTTCTTTACAGAATGTCCAGATGGTGAATTTGGCGAAAACTGTAATAAGAAATGCCATTGTAAGCATAACAAAAATTGCAACAAAAAAAATGGAATCTGTAAAGATGGGTGTGAAACAGGCTACATAGGCAGTAATTGTCAGGATCGTAAGTATATCACCTTTGTTTTGTTTTATAAAGTCATACCGGTGTACAACTCAGAAAATAGCAAATAAAAAAAAATACAAGGACAACAAGAGAGTTCACGATCAAAGCTGTGACCAATACAAACAAATATGCTGTAACAACTAAAAACGCTTTCACGTACGCATACCAGTAGAATTTTGGCTTTTGAAGCTTGTAGCAAGTAAAACTAGCTAGTAAAAAATATACAAGAAAAGCATGAACAAAAATCTACTCTTTTAGTTTTTTTACTCTCTTTATTGAATCATTCCCTTTGTTTTCATATATTCATACCAATAGAATGAACAGCTTTTTATTCTACATTACAAGATAGCTGAACCAACTCAAAGAATGGATGGTTATATTAAGCTTGCGCATGAGTCTTTTTAACCACTAAATACTATTACAGTTTTGCCACACTGAATTTTATAAGGCAGTGAAAAGTTTTTTTCTGGCTCTGGCAAAATGCCTACAAATTCTTTCCATCTTCTGCAATAAGGAATCGGGAAGTAACGTCCAACTGAGCATTTTGTGGCTGTCTTCTATTCGAGGTATTAACTTTCCTTCCCTACAGCAACAACCATAGTAAACAGTAAAAAGAAACCAAAAGAAAGAATTGATAAGGTCTCCCAGATGTTGCCTGATTGGAAGGAATTATATATTTAACAGTATAATAAGAAAAGTATTCTATGATATATTTCTCCTCTATGAATTTATTCATTTTTTTTTTTAAATTAGAAGTGGATCTTAGTAAAATCTATATCGAAAAGAAGTAAGCTGTCCAAATTAATTTTCATAAAGAGACATTTTTCATTTTATGACTCAGGACAGATTTACAAAATCTTTACGATTTAAATTCGCTGAGGATTTATCTTTAAATAAAATATAAATATTTTCTTTCTCAGAAAGAATCTAAGAAAATGAAATGAACAGACTTTAAAAAATATATTTCTACAAATTTTTTCTAAAATAAAGGCACTTCAAAAATAAATATTCTTCAAAAGCGCAATATCTTGCTGTGCTTATAGCTTCATGTAGCGTAAGTCAACGTATGACCGGTTTCGCCCTCAATTTGCAAAGGCCCCAATGCACAAACGTATGGTATGAACGTGAGCTCACAACCTTGAAGAATTGATCTATACAGAGTGAACTGTTTCGATCTTATCCAGTTACCTTCCAACATGAATCCGTATGGTGCATACAAAAGCCTCCAAGATATTATGGTTAACCCTATCGAAAGTATTGGACTGATCTAATACATTTTAATGATCGTACAAACCAAATGAAGATTGTCCTTGATAGTCCAACTCATAACAACACAAGACTGCTCAGGAAGGATTTGACTTTTTTTGCAAACAGTCTGCAAAGATCTTCAAGTCAGTGTTTGGTGTCGTTAAAGGGTGACATTCACAAAACCCGTTCCCACCATATTTGGTCTTGTGAAGTAACTTTACTATACCCCCGGTGACGCATTGGGTAATCATCTCCTGCTTTATCCACTTGTTATAGACAGTCACCAGCAAGGGCAAAAACATGTGAGACTGCCTCAAGTACCCTTCGTATGATTGTCTTTTAACGTATCTCCCTTGCTCATCAAAAAAATGTATTTTGCGAAAATGTGAAAAAAATTGTCATTATCATATACTCATTTCTTTTTTCTCTTGTTTTTTCTCACCACAAGTCAACATTTATTTATCAACAAAATATAAGAGAACGATAATTAAATTCTTTCTGTTTTCTTTTGTTTGAAATCATCTTATCAATACAACCTTAAGGTACTGCTTACTTGTTTAGCTTGGTTTGGTTTCAAAAGAGTGAAAGACAAGAAGATTAATATTTGTTAACGAGTAAGTTATGAAATTTTTCAAAATTTTAACATATACAAAAAGTACCTATAACTCTGCTCCGGGTAGCCAAACCAACTCGAGACCAATTTAGCTTAAATAGCTAAATAAAAGAAAAGCTTATAATAAAATGTCTTGTTTCGCCTATAATTTAGTTACAAAAAGAAGCAAAGGTATCATAGGATAGATATGTATGCGTGAGAATATTAATCTCCCATGTCATTTGTAGTGTATGCAGTTGATCAGAAGATTACCTCTCTCTCTCTCTCTCTCTCTCTCTTGCTCTCTTAACAAATCCACTAGATGTCCGCACAGACCTGATGATTATAACTTTTTGGTCGGCTAACAATGAGGTGCCCATGAGTATTAGTCCATTGAAGAACGTCACTTTTGAGTCTCAGAGAAAGGGACAGTCATCAGCCACCAACCAGGGTGATAGCACAGTTTTGGTAGCTCAAGGCGGATATAATAATACTGAACCCTATGGAAGGAAAAACAAACTGATATACGAAAGTCAGCTGAAAAGAGCATAGGCTGACCAAGATACTTTCATGGAATGTATCCAAATTAGGTTTATTTTTCAACGTAATTCCCCTTGCAATCCACTCTCTTCTCTCATAGGTGTTGCTGTGCTTGGATCTCATTGGTCAAAAAAGTCATCAATTGCATATATGACGTCTTCATGTGCACTTTTTAACTCACCCATGTTCAAGAAAATTTAATCTTATATATACGAGGATCATTAAATTAGTTTCCAGACACTTTTTTCGTATGGGCACTTTTATTGATAGTACACGCATGAAACTCTAGTCCCCTTTGAAGTAATGCCCTTGTTGTACCGTTCCAACAACCTCTGGAAGGCCCCATGGAAGTCCTCCTGTGTGAGCGTGTCAATGACCTTTGGCACAGCCTCTTTCATCACCTCAATTGTCTCATAACGGTTTTCCTTGAGCTTAGGGAATAAGCAAATGTCACAGGGAGCAAGGTCAGGACTATAGATACGGTGAGGATCTGTCTTGATGCCCATATTGGTCAAAAAGTCTGTGACAAGGATGGATTTGTGGACTGGTATATTGTCATGGTGGAAATGCCACTGACTCGATTTGAAGAATGCTGGTCGGCTAACAATGAGGTGCCCATGAGTAGTAGTCCATTGAAGAACGTCACTTTTGAGTTCATCCTTTCTTCACCAGCATTAACCAGCATTTCTAGCTCGTCTTACTTGGATGGTTTGTGAGATGGGAGATAAGTGCACACCTACTATTTTGTAGGGTGCTGTTTCCATGATTTATTTTTTAAAAAAGCTTGCAGCATCCTTAGGTAGCTCCCATCTATTACTGACAGGACCATGGCTTGGAAATATTCTCATTTTATTCTATCTGAGAGATCAGATTTCCATATGGTCGTTAAAATAAAAAGAAAACATCTTTTCTCAAACAAGACGAGATAGAAATGTTACATTACGCCAGCGGGGGGGTTGATGGATTTAAATAACCTAAATCACCGATCGGTCTACACGCAAACAGAATATGCCACGAATTTTAGACAGTGTAACGACCATCCTTTAAAGTTCATGCTGGATGGTTTGAAAATTTAGGCGAAGGTTTTTATACGTTAGGGGATAACTCTCAAATGGCGAATCAGAGAGAATTCGCGGTCAAACAGTATTCGACAGTGAGAGAAGTGGGACGACCGATATAGTGTGCGTCTCAGAGAAAGGGACAGTCAACAGCGTGTGTCTCATCAACCTGGACACTCAAGAATGTTTGGGTCTCCCAAATCGACGAATCTAGTAGTTGGTATCCAAAGCTAGCTAAGAATAATATCTAATTGATAACTTCTCTCTTTCTTTCTCCTTCCTTCTAAAATCAATCATATTCTGATTAATTACCAACGGACAAATAAAAAAAAAAATAAAAAAAGTAACACACTGCTTGCTTCTCAGGAAACCAAAAGACGTCAGCGGTCTTTGATTTTGTCCGAAATGTAATGCCTGATGGTTCTCGCTCTCGAAGTCACCCGGAGTCGATTGACATTTTAAAACTTTTGTTGACTGTTTTATAGCCACATTTAAGATCGAATCAGCTCAAAAAAACTTTTGGGAAAAGTTCATGATTGGTTGAGAAAAAAAGGACTTTTTTAAAATTGGAAATTCATTTTTACATTTCACTCGGATGGATGAGCGGAGCCTACCTGCACAGCGACGTGTTTTATTCCTTTTGGTCTAAGCCATCATCCAGACGGCCTCCAGTTATTGTTACCTTTTTCCACTGAAACGTACGCATGTGTTGTTTTTATTTGTTTGTTGATTTATTAATTTTGCTGGTGAGTTGATTTGAAATGAATTAGTAAATCAGAAAGGATTTCTATATATAACACCAATGTCAGGCAAGTTTATTCAAAAGTGATACCAAGAACGGAACATATGTCATCTTAGTGCGACCATAGAACAAAACGTCCACTTTGCCTTACAAATTATCATTGAAGTAATAATATTGAAGTTTACAAACCTATATTTAGGGAAATGGTAAATAAATCATATTATCATTAATACTATTACATTAAGAGCATGATCAGAATAATCGAATAGCTTTATCCAGATGAGCATACAAAATAAGCAGACAAGACGATAATGATTTGGTGTAATAAAAAAGACACAAGAAAACGTCTTTTCTCAAGAAGGACAAGTAAGTTCAATATTGGCATTTAATAAGAAGATTATAAAAGTATATATTTCTGCATTAACCTTTACAGTTTTGTGAAAGGAAAGAAGGATAAACGTGGTGGTTAAATAAAAAAAAATGGAAAATTTTCACTGATCCCTATGCTACATGACTTCTTCTTTTGAATAATATATTACTGAAGTAACAATGTTCATATTTATTAATGTACGTATGGATGGAAATTAGAATTGTATTATTCATTAACGTTTTTTAATAGCTTGTTCAATTGGAACTTTTGGTGAAAAATGTCGGCAAACATGTCATTGTAAGAACAACAGTAATTGCAATAAGAAAAATGGAACTTGTGGGACCGAGGGATGTGCAGCAGGGTACAAAGGATTTAACTGTCAGGATCGTGAGTATATTTTTTTTTTTGTTTTTTTCCCTACATTGTTCTATTGTGCTGCTTGAGAGTCGAGAGGATATTTAGTCGAGTCCCAACTCACCAAGGACCAATACTAACATTATATATCTGTGATACACAGAATAAAAGAGGGAAACACATTATAAGCTTGTTTACACATACAGAAATAGTTAATACATACATAAAATGTCTCGAAGAAGTATTGAAAAGAATACACAAACGTTTCCTAATAGATAAAATATTCACATATTGTTCTGTGAACAAGCAGTATATGAAAATGCACGCAATAACAGAAAAGGCTTACTTGATATAGAGGACAATAAAAATGATAGCCATCGTGAGAAAAATGGAATCTATCCAGCACAGGAATGTAATTGTCTGGAATGTGAATATATTGCGTTTGTCGTTATCATTCCTAATTACAAGATATAATTTATATCTAGAAAAATTAGCAACAATTGAAGAGACAAAGAAAATAGTATGATGTACCATTAAATATAGAAATGTAATGGCATATAAAGGATGCAAACCTTAGAATACAATAGTTGAAATCAGGATTTTATAGAGCCCCATAGAAGGGGGCTTGCTCCATTTTTCCAGAGCCAAACAGGTATTGGTATAGTGGTTTATGTTAGGAAAGATACGTCAGTCGAATCCCCACTCACTCAAGACTAAGATTAGATATAATATAATATAATATGATTTTTTCCCCACCGTACAACATGTGAAAGCACGTGCGATACCCTAACCTCATCAGCCACCAACCAGGGTGATAGCACAGTTTCGGTAGCTCAAAGCGGATATAATAATACTGAACCCTATGGAAGGAAAAACAAACTGATATACTAAAGTCAGCTGAAAAGAGCATAGGCTGACCAAGATACTTTCATGATATGTATCCAAATTAGGTTTATTTTTCAACGTAATTCCCCTTGCGATCCACTCGCTTCTCTCATAGGTGTTGTTGTGCTTGAATCTCATTGGTCAAAAAAGTCATCAATTGCATATATGACGTCTTCATATGCACTTTTTAACTTATTTTTTACGAAGATCATTAAATTAGTTTCCAGACACTTTTTTCGTATGGGCACTTTTATTGATAGTACACGCATGAAACTCTAGTCCCCTTTGAAGTAATGCCCTTGTTGTACCGTTCCAACAACTTCTGGAAGGCCCCATGGAAGTCCTCTTGTGTGAGCGTGTCAATGACCTTTGGCACAGCCTCTTTCATCACCTCAATTGTCTCATAACGGTTTTCCTTGAGCTTAGGGAATAAGCAAATGTCACAGGGAGCAAGGTCAGGACTATAGATACGGTGAGGATCTGTCTTGATGCCCATATTGGTCAAAAAGTCTGTGACAAGGATGGATTTGTGGACTGGTATATTGTCATGGTGGAAATGCCACTGATCCGATTTGAAGAATGCTGGCCTCTTTCCAAGGAATCTCTTCCTGAACTCCCTTAAAACCTCAACATGATAACCCTAACCCTAATCCTTTGGCCAATCAACTCTGGTCTATAGACTTTCTACTCCTCCCACACCTCTCATAATCCCTCACAGACCCCCTGCCTTCCTTGAATCTCTCATGTCACTCAAAAACTGATGCTCGATTCATGCAAGATGGTCCAAAAACAGTGTGAATCATTCCATACGTTTCTGTGGCATTTTTTCCAAGTTGAAAACAGAATTTTATCATATTTACCAACCCTCCACTCGGGTAGGACATGACACAAGATCAATCTTTAAGCGGAGTTTAACAGGTTTGAGTTCAGAATTTTCCTTCTCCTAGACTAGTTACCTCACCAAGGCTGAAGAACCTAGTCTGCCCTACTATTTACCCATATCTGGAGCGGGGGGAGAATATTTGGATTCATACTTTTTCCAAGGGTATTAGTGCTATGTGAAATGTAATCAGTCTCGTCCAGGATTTGAACTTGTGTCGTCGTGTCCATTTCCTACGACGATAACCATTACACCACGGGCACCACCAGGAGAATTTTATTGCATATTGTTCTTCCTCACGTCCAGATAGCATTTTTGAAATTCACCAGCTGTGACAATCAGGGTGTATTCCAATTGTTGCCGTAGCTGTTCCTTTGAACCTGAAGTCATAAAAATTGGTCAGTCATCTCATAAGATGTATAGCAATAATATACTGAATTTTCAAGTGTCTACAACAATTTTAAATGCCTGTACAAAAAAGTCTGGAAACTTATTGAATGCACCACGTATATATATCATACACATACTAGGAGTATTAAAAGAAAAAAGAATGCTCAAATGTGTCCCAACCGCTGGAAATACACATATTTTTCCATTAATAAACAGTTTGTAAAAGGGTTTCCTTCATTAGGAAAAGTTGAATACCCGCGTGGCTTTACTGTTCTCTGGCAGGATCGGAGACACATCTCTCCTGATCAAAGAACAAAGTGAAAGAGATTGAGAATCGGGTTCTTGGAATGTCACACTCCACGAGGCATCCGACGAAGGGTGACAATTATATCTCTACAAAAAGAAAATATTTTAATTCTAGATAGAGCGGGAGGCAAACAACTTCGTTTATATATATATAAACAGCGGTTTCACTGCTCCAAAATACGCTTTTTTTTCCCTTCACAATGAAACTAAAGCATGACACAATAAGCTATTTAATTATTACAATAATCTCATAATGTGGCTGAGATAGAAAAAAAGAAAGACAAAATCACCAGCCAGTTATTATGGTGGTTGTCATCAGAAAAGAATATAAGTTTCTACTTCTTTCTCTTACTTCTAACATATGTTGGTTATTTTGAAATTCATGATGCAATAAAGTTCGTCTGCATTTCCGAGATGAGCTACTATGTACATAATTTACATTTTTCGGACTACTGTCCTCATCTTTGTCACCATGTTTATCACAACGTTTCGGCCGTTGTACGCTCTGGCCTTCTTCAGGTGGTTGGAATGTCGAACTTAACCCTTTATTTTGATAACCGGGGTAGACTGTTCTAGTTCCATGAGCCGTGTTTAAAGGACACATGGTACAGTGGATAAAGGCGTTGTTCAGATCCAGTGACATACCCAAAAGAGTGTGAGTTTAATACGCGGTGAAGGCAGTGGAGAACTTTCAGAGGGGAAATTAGCAGGAGATAACTGATAATTGACATCCATTAAACATGGCTTGTGAACATGGAATACAACGACCGAAACGTGATAAACATGGCGACAAAGATGAGGACAATAGTCCGAAAAATGTAAGCAATAAAGTTTGGAAAACTTCATTTCTTTCTTATAATGCTAGTTGTTTTTTTTTTTTAGTAAAGAATAGCATACGCTTCATATGAAAGTAGATTGACAATTCTGGAATTTTTTCATGGATAATCGAAGGTATGTGGACAGGATGTGTAGTTATTATTAGATTTTAGATACAATTCTCTTAAGTACTGAATAATCCCACAATTTGCTAGTTAATTTTTGAAAAATAGCCCCTCCTTTACTCTTATTCTAACCCACCTTTTATTAGCTTTTCCTCTGAAAACATTGTTTTACATACACGTCGTGCAACGGCTGAAAAATTAACAAACTCTAATTGATGCAAATATGTCACGCTGCCTTCGCAATCAGATATTTGTCAAGCGCCTCACGTACGCGCGAGTATGGCGCATGACCAGTTTATTGTGAGAACCATGTAGAGGAACGTAGCCCACACACGCCCGGCGGTTTAAAAAATGCCTTGAGCCCCGTTGGCATTCCCCTAAAAAAAGACGATAAACCTAATCCATCCGGAAAGAGTTAGAGCCTGGGAGGATGGCCCTCCGAAGCTCAAGGAGCGCCAGTCTTAGCGCTCGTGACATGAATGCCGGCTTCCCGGAATCCATGTCAGACAGCCTCGAAATACTACGTCTCACAATACTGTTTTTCACACCTCAATAGTCGTAATTTTCTAAGATTTTTGTTTAGACATGGCACCAGGCCATGTGAATGAGGCATCCAATGAGACTCGAACTCGCTCGTGTAGGTTTGCTAGTTTAGCTTGCTAACTATTTCACCACTTAAGATGCTTTATGCTGCCTTCGCAATCTAGTATCTACGCTTGAACATGTTTGAGTTCGTAATATAGCCTTTGCTCATGAATATTCATAAGTTCTTGTATACATAAGCAACAAACAGCAGTCGTAAGAGTCAACGAGAAGACAGTGGTATTCGGTTGGCGCACATAGAACTTTTGTTTGCGTGAGAAAGAGAGAGAGAGTAAGGAAACGAACATCGTATGGGAAGGATTCAGATTTCGTCTAGCGTTGTCTGTTTGAAGTTATGAGAAACAAGTAAAGTAAGTAAAGTTGGTGACTGTAGCCAAGGGCAACCCGAAGGCTCCATTTTCAGTAGCTACTACACCGAGGTGTAAGGGAGGGCGCTACTCCTTTCTCTGGATTGCTCCACTTAACCCTGGATACGTACCTTATAATGCTGAGTGTTAAGCAAGGAGGTATCAACTACCATTTTTTAAGTCTTTGGTATGACTCGACCTGGGATTGAATCTCGGTCTCCTGGACCATTGGCGAACACTCTACCCACTAAACAAGCCCCGCCTTATTGTTAGGATATTAATTAGCTTGGTTACTAACGCAAGACTTTGGCCAAATGTTCAATAATCGGTGCTGTTCTCAACAAAAACTTTACATATTTATTCACTGACTTCAAAAAAGTAATTAAAATGCTCGAAAACGAAAAACCTTTTCATCAGTTATATATTAAGCAATGATATTTATTGCTGGTCCGTGGAATTTCGCGGAGTTTGTTTGCTTGTTTGTTTTCGTTTTTTGTTTTGTCATTTTGCTGTTTTTTTAAAAACTATTTTTGTTTTTTACATCATTTGTCATGCTTGATGGTTGGAAACTGAAAAGGAGAAAAAAAAATCTTTCAACAAGGAAAGCAACTTTAACCTTTCTAAAATACCGTCTCTGTATTTCTTAACAGCATGTTCAGATGGTGAATTTGGTGAAAACTGTATTAAGACATGCCACTGTAAGCATAACAAAAATTGCAACAAAGAAAATGGAATCTGTAAAGTTGGATGTGAAGCAGGCTACAAAGGCAGTAATTGTCAGGAACGTGAGTATATCACCTTTGTTTTGTTTTATAAAGTCATACAGGTGTACAACAAAGAAAATAGTCAAAAGTAACGAATAAAAAAATATACAAGGATGTAGCAGAAAGAACTAATTTTCAATTGTATGTCAGACCACCATTAAATCACGCCGTGATTTATATTTTCAAATTCATTGTCTGGCGCGGGAATTATTTGGCCGTTGAAATTCGATTTGTATATTTCGTTCAACGAGGATGAATTATGCCATTCTTCCCGGATGACTTTCCCGGGCAATATAAAAGGCATTGTAACATTCGTTTGTCCTCTCTATTCTCGTTGGAATCCAGAGCACACAGTCCCTTTCAGCATGAGATAGTGCATTCAACTTTTGACCACTTTTAGGAGAACATTATTTCCCCTTTTACCCCTTTCTCCTAAATCAGCTGGACCTCGAACTTCTGGCTGAAGGCTAAATTCCTGCTCAACTATGTACAACTGTCCTTCTTATAATATTACTCACAGCACAAGGAAAATATCGTCTCAAGCTGTCATTAAAACTACCATTTTGAGACTTATCAATATTCTTGTCGTCTCATTTATTTTCTTTCTTTTAATAGAACAAGAGGCAACAGGACTCATCAACCTTAATTAGCATTTTTGTATAAATGGTAACTTTATCTGCCCACATGTTATAAGGAAAACAAGAGAGCTCACGATCAAAAGTTGTGACCAATGAAAACAACTATGCTGTAACTACTAAAACTGTTTTCATCAATGCATACCAATAGAATTTTGGTTTCTGAAGCTTCTTACTGGACAGACAATTACCAGCCGACAAAATGTTATTGTCCCCTTGTCTTACTTGAATACTCTCTTAGGCATGTAAGATTCTCAAATTTCTGGACCACTGGTCAAGTTTAAAAAATCTTTTATCACATTTAAAAGTCTTCGCTTTTGAATACTGAACTCATATAAGTGTTTGCAAATTATTTGAATAAAAAAAGATACTCACAGTTATAATTATTTACACAGGATAATTATTGCTTACTTGAAACCATATAATCCTGCTCAAAGAAATGATTACTTTAATTAAAATTACTAACTTGAAACCATATAGTCGTACTAAAAGAAAAGATAATTTTTATTAAAATTACTGACTTGAAACCATATAGTCCTGCACAAAGAAATAATTATTCTTATTAAAATTACTGACTTGAAACCATAAAATCATGCACAAAGAAATCCTTTTTTTATTAAAATTACTTGAAACTATATAACCGTGCACAAAAAAAATATTATTTTATTAAAATTACTTGAAACCATATGTTCTTGCACAAAGAAATTATCATTTTTATTAAAATCACTTACTTAAAACCATATAATCGTGCTCAAAGAAATGATTATTTTTATCAAAATTACTTACTTAAAACCATATAATTGCTTTAAAAAACAAATTTTCAATTACCGTAACAATCAACTATCGAACAAAGGCTAACGTTCTCATCTTGAAAAAACTTAACATGTGAACTTCTTTTATATCAAAGTGTGTTTTCATGTTATTTGTTGGATGTTGTAATGTAGTGGCTTTCCCCTCTATTCCCGAAGATACTCTGAACGTTTTAACTTAAGATTGATCAGGGACGTATAACTCATCCAGAAAGCAAATAAAGCTTTTATCTGCAGGAACGTCTACTTACCTCACTCGCGGGTGCTCAGAATCTTTTAGGAAGAAGATTTGTTAGACTGAGCTCATTTGTCCGGAAAGCAAGTAATTGTAATCAGAGATATCAACAACACTCATATTGCACAGTTTTTTCAGCTTTCAGACTGTCATGGCTGGAAGTATTATACGAGGGTACGTTTTAACGAAATGACGACGCCGTTTTATGGACCTGTATATTTGCATGCACGCGCACATGCCAATGCAATTATGAGTGTACAGAATACATGCAGAATGAATATAAACGGCAATCAGCAGTCGACGAGCAGCCTTCTCAGACATAGTCCCATATGTTATAAACACTTCGATCAAGACCGTATACCGCCGATTCCAGCCGACTCTACACCGACAAAATCCAATAGTTTGTTTCTTTGTTTGTTTAGTTTTTATGGCATAATAACCCTTGTCGGTTATCCAATGCCAAATCCTGTTCATACATATAAAATATATATGATTTGTAAACACATTTTGTTGATAACATTTTTAAACGAAGCGGAGCTCATTTTTTGCACTCGATGAAATTGTTTCAAGTATTTCTATCCAACACAAATAATTCGATTTACAATAAATTATTTGTTTGCACATAGTTAACTGGTTTCAAGTATTGCTATGCAACAGTAACAATTTAACATCAGTCATTTATTCACGCACATTTAAATGGATATATATATATATATATATATATATATATATATATATATATGATTTGTAAGTGAATAATTTGAAGGTAATTTAAATGAGTCAGAACTAATTGTTTGCACCCTAGCATAGCTATCGTTTTTACACAGTTAAATGGTTACAGTTATTGGTATCAAACACTGATAATTCCATTTAATACAAATCATTTGTTTGCAGACTGTGGAGTGGTTCGAAGTATGGCTATTTAACACTAATTATTCTATTCAACACTAATTTTATTGCGGACTTTTGTCCTCATCTTGGTAGTTTTTGTTGTTTTCTCCCAACGTTTCGGCCAAATTTCACCTCTGGCCGTCTTCAGGTGATTAACCGCGACCTCAGATAGGAATGCTGAGTCTTGTAACCGTATCCCCAGTAATTACTGCCTTCCATAGTTGTTGTCTATCGCACCACGTTTTTGACCAAGTAACCCTCTGGCCGGCTTGGGTAGGAATTGAAACCGCTATCTTCTGACAATGCTCACCTGGAACCGTAGAGACTCAACACCTCCGTTGTCTATCGCACCACATTTTTTCGGTACGGACCCGACTATGGAAGACCAGATAAAGAGAGCAAATTTTATGGAGGTGCCCGTGGTGTAATGATTATCGTCGTAGGAAATGGACACGACGACACGAGCTCAAATCCTTGACGAGACTGATTGCATTTCACATTGCACTAATACCCTTGGGAAAGGTATGAATCCAATTATTCTTCCTCCAGCTATGGGTAAAATAGTTGGGCAGACTAGGTTCTTCAGCCTTGGTGAGGCAACTAGTCTAGGAGAAGGAAAAATCTGAATTCAAACCTGTTAAACTCCACTTAAAAAATTGACCTTGTGTCATATCCTGCCTGAGTGGAGGGGTCGGTAAATATGAATAAGGAGAACAAATAATTGGATTTATAAGACAAAAAATCCAACATGGATCGCCCTTCGGGACCCGTGGTGCAGCGGATAGATTGCTATCTTACATTAATAATTATATTCAACATTATTCATTCGTTTGCACACACTTAAATGGTTTCAAGTATTGCTATCTAATACAAATAATTCTTATTTGATATTAATCATTCGTCCACACACAGTTTAGATGGTTTCAATTATCGCTATCTCAGTGCAACTGACATTCAATCCCCGCCTTGTAGAACCTATAGGATAAAATAGGGTTGAGTATTTGTTTGCCACATAAGCAATTTGAAAAATACGATCGAGACTATCATTTTGATTCTAGATCTTGATATGCCCAGCCAAATGATCGAATTGTTCCCCTCCTAACACCCGTCAAAGTGGAGTGTTACAACTCACTTGACCACTGTAGTTGACAAGTTACGGAGTGCTCAGCCATCATTTTCCGTCCTCAAGCATTTCAGGTCGCCACCCACGACCCACATGTAGACACGTCAGGGAACCTTACGCCGTTTGCACCTCTTCAGAGCTTCATCTGACGGAGCAAAAGACTTTCAAGTTCTTTTTCATTCTTGACAAATATTTTAATATCATTCATATACATAACGTGATTTATCTTTGCCGATGACTTTGTAAAACTTTAGCCTCCAGCGCATTTCTTAAGTTATCATCGTTGGAAGATGCTTTGGATTTGAACCCCAGCTTGTGTTTGTCCTATTGCTACAAATTCCACTTTCCAGTTTTTCATGGCTTTTCTGATGAAGTTTATGGTTTTGTCCGATATTTGTACATTTTCAGACTTTCTATTATCCAAGTTTGCTGGACCATATTATAGGCCGTTTTATAGACTATTCATGGCTACATTTTCCCGCCTTTTTTTTACCTCTTTGAGTATGTGCTCATTATATTTAATAGTTCATCACTTCATCTTATTCATTTGCGGTATACTTTCTGTTCTTCTGGGAATAGATCGCGTCATTCAAATGAATAATATATTTCTTCTCATATCTGTATGGTTAGAATTTTTCACATAATAGGTAAACATATTATCGGTCTGTAGTTGCTGGGGATGGTTCCTTTTGATGGATGTTCCTGGATCAGGGTAGTTTTACCCTTCGTTATCTATTTGGTTATTATTTCTTCAGGGCGTTTTCTCAATTTCTTGAAAGAATATAATCATTTTAGGGTATTATTCAAGTCTTTGCCATTCTATTTTGTTAAGCCATTAGGCCTTTCTGTTATGTTCATTCTCTTCATATACTTTGCTCTAAAAATTCTTTTTTTTTTCATCCGGTTTATTATTATTATTTACTCATTTGAGAGTTTTTCTTACCAGCGTTAGCTGATGGTTTCTCACTGGAGTTTGAATGATAGCAAGTCTCCTCAAATCTCCTGGACTCTTCTCAGTATTCTGGCCGATGATGTAGTCTGGATAGTCTCTATTAGTCCTCCAGTCCCTTTACCAATCCTTTGGAGATTGTCCTAAGTGCACCAACCACTTTTGGTATCACCTTCACCCTTTCTTATTGCAATTTCTGTTGTTCTTGCAATGACATGTGTGCTGACATTCTTCATTCCATAGTCTTTTTTAGTCCTCTAGCAAAGTCTCGGTACTTATCTCTCTTTTTGCTTTCTTTTATTTTGACTCTATGATTTCTCAGTAGGGCAATGTCCATTATTCGACAGGTTCGCGTTTTTTCTTTTTTTTTTCTTTTGACTATCACTAGGTCTGGTCGTCTGGCCAAGATTAGATGATCCGTTTGTGTTTTAGAATCCCAAAGAAGTTTATGTGTCTTATTCTCCCGGTTGAATTCAGGGTTGTGCATATAGCTCTAGTTCATATGGTCAAATTAAAATTTTTCACAAAACTCCCAGTGGATTACCTTACCTATCTAGTCGTGTCTAGTCTTATACTATTTTGCATTAATTTACTGCATTCGCTTATTATAAGATTGATTATTTCGTCTCTATCACTACATAACCTACATTAACTATTTTATTGTCTTGTCTATTTTTGCTTTAACATGACGTTGTTTTGAGTTGCTATTAAAAGAGATTCAGTTTTTCTCTTAAGGTTTCCCTTTCTTAGTCTTCCGTTTGATATTTTACTTGTTTGTCACTTGAAATGTCCACACAATTGTTTTTCTTCTCGTTTTTATTTTCAAGTTATTGTTGTTCTATCGATCCTTGTATTGCTTGTGTTGTTTCTAGTCGCTGTAATCAGTTTTTCTTTACTCTTTTTTATGTAGTATTTGATTCGTCTTATTGATATATTGACGCTATCCTCAATGCTGGCGTGTCCTTTTCCTCCTTCTTTTCTTGACATTTATAGTCTGTCTATATCAACTATTAGATGTAAGGCCTTATGCATAGTCATGAGTTTTCTTGTTCGCTAGTCCATTCGTTACAACTACATGAAGAGCATGATCAGAATAATTGAATAGCTTTATCCAGATAAGCATACAAAATAAGCATACAAGACTTCAAGGTGATAATGATTTGGTGCAATAAAAAAGACACAAGTAAACGTCTTTTCTCAAGCATGATAAGTAAGTTCAATATTGGCATTGAGTAAGAAGATTATAGAAGTATATTTTCTCCATTAATCTTTGCAGTTTTGTGAAAGGAAAGAAGGGAAAACGTGGCGGTTAAATTTAAAAAAAAATAGAAAAATTTTCACTGATCCCTATGCTACATGACTTCTTCTTTTGAATAATATATTACTGAAGTTACAATGTTCATATTTATTAATGTACGTTTAGGTGGAAATTAAAATTGTATAATTCATTAACTTTTTTTAATAGCTTGTTCAATTGGAACTTTTAGTGAAGAATGTCTGCAAACATGTCATTGTAAGAACAACAGTAATTGCAATAAGAAAAATGGAACTTGTGGGATTGAGGGATGTGCAGCATGGTACAAAGGAATTAACTGTCAGGATTGTGAGTATATTGTTTTTTTTTCTTTTGTAAATTATATTATAATTGGATTATTTTAATTTTTTGCTAATATTTTTAGAAATTAAATTCCTTTATAATTAAACAATTTTATTAAGAATATTTTCTTACTAATACGTTTCTAGAATTTGAATTTTATTACTATATTTTAATTGGACAGTTTTATTTCAAAATATTTTCTTGCTATGTTTCTTGAAGTTTAATTTGATTACTCTATGATTAAACATTTTCGTTAAAACACTAATTTATACTTTTTATATTCTACCTTTTAGCAATATTAAACATCATCATTCCAATTGTTATTGGTTTATTAGTATTACTGATAATAATTGCAGGAATTGCAATATACTATAAGTAAGTATTTCTATTCTATTTCTAACAATACTTTTCATTATATTGTTCTAGGAATAAATGATTAAATAAATTAGAAAATATATTTCATCTCAAACAAGTATTTGTGCCTATACGTACAAGGATTACTTACTGCATACTATTTTATAACAATGAGTAGGGTCCTCACTAAGTAGTTTAAATATGTTATTTTGTGGCATATTTATCCAACTTCACCTATTGCTTAACTTTTTGAACTCAAAAGTCCAATATTAGTGAGTGACTGCTATTTTACTGTAAGTCTGCTATTTATGTCAAATGCACAAAAATCTTTGCCTTTGAATCTAATTTTTACTTTCTAATATCAGCTCAATATTTTAAGCTTAGCACCTATTTATTATAAACCATAAGCCTGATATTTTGAGCTAAGTAAGATTCTATTAATATCTAAATGTTTCAACCTGAGCCCTACTTTACTATGCACCATAAGGTGGGTATTTTGAGCTGAGTTCTATTTTACTATAAACCATAAGCCTAATATCCTCTGCTGATAACAATTTTACAATAATCTTTAGCCTAACAATTCTGGCTTTGTACAAATTTTCTATATATCCAAAGCTCACTTTTTTGTTTGGTTTAGTTTTATGGTATATCAACCATTGTGGGCTATTTAATGCCAAGTCGCGTTTATGCATATATATCAAATACATGATTTGTAAACACTTTTTTTAGATAACATTATTAAATGGCCAGTACTCTCCTTTTTTGCAAACAGATAAATGGTTTCAATTATTTTTATCGAATATGAATAATTCTATCTACTATTAATCATTTATTTGCTCACAGTTAAATAGTTTCAAGTAATGCAAGTTTGCACCCAAGTATTACTATGGTTTCTACGCAGTTTAATGCTTTCCATTATTGCTATCAAACACTTATAATTCTATTTAATATTAATCATTTATTTGCAAACAATAAAGTGGTTACAAGTATTGCTATGTATCATTAATAATTCAATCAAAGATCTGTCATTTGTTTTCACAGTTAAATTAACAAACATGTCTAACAATTCAATTTAGCAAAAGTTAACAAAGTTAAATGGTTTGGATGGTTGGTTGGGTTTTTTATGGCATATCAACCATGGTAGATTATTTAATGCAAAATCCTCTTCATACATATATTAAATATGATTTGTAAACCCATTTTGTTTCTAACATTTTTAAATGAGCCTGAGCTAATTTTTTTATTTGCACGCAGTTAAATAGCTTGAACCATTTTTATCAAGGATGAATAATTCTATTTGACAATAATCATTTGTTTGTGCACATTTAACAGGATATACATATATGATTTGTAAGTGAAAAGTTTGTTATTAATTTGATTTTTAAATGAGTTATAACTAATTTGTTTGCACACTAGTATTGCTATAGTTTCTACATAGTTAAATGGTTTCAATTATTGCAATCTGTGACGGCAAATTGACTAAAATCCCAAAACGGGACTTTATTTTCGCACGTGTGAAGACGGGGCAGGTTGGCACTTGATCCCTTACAGAATAAGTCCTGTTCAGAGTTTTTCTCTCAGGCATATAAGAACTGGCATATTACGTGAGGGAATAATTTAGGGCCAGACTGACCACCGCTGGCAAAGGGGTCCCAAATTTCACACTATCACACACCCACCAGGCCGCTAAACTTCTTCCCCTTAGACAACAGAAGAATATGGGCCTACAGGTTTTAGTCGTAATAATATTAATATTGTAGTAGTCGGCAACTCCGGTTTCCCGTGTGATACTTTAGGAATTAATAGGACAATTCTAAGCAAGATAACATAAGGCGGATAGAAGCTGAAAGGAGAGCATGAAGTAACAACATAGACCACATGGTAACATGAAAATACATAAAATCCTTTACTACTTATATATACACGTTCAGAGTGTCAAAACATATAATTGGACAGTCCACGAATATAAATGTCTTTTCTTGGCTTTTATCCTTCTTCGAATTGAGAGAGAGAGAGAGAGAGAGAGAGAGAGAGTGGTAAACGAAATTTGGGTATAAAGGAAAAATGTCCCCAAAGTTACTTATCTTATTTTCGACGGGGTTCCACTGGAGAATCGTTCTTCTTTTACGGGCTAATAGACTTTGTTCTGTTTTTAGTACTGGCTTGAGGGACTCGGGTCTCTCATGTCTCAGTTAATCTTTTGTCTTCAACCCGGAGTAAAGTGGCTATGGTTCGTCTGCCCGCTATGAACCCTGCTCAAAAACTAACTTTCTTGTCCTTTACTTCCGCTGAGGGGAAGGGAGCCCCCACTTCCGTTTTGGGGTCCCAGCCAATCATTTGGCTTCTCTCTCTTTCCCCTTCCGATGTCCGGCGACCTGAGGTCACTAAGTACCAACATCTGTTTATTCCCTCTGTGACCTACATTCCTTCCTAACGGTCACTTGTTTGACGGATTGATACTGTCAATTCCAGGGGAGGATAGTATTAGTCTTACCTCTATCGTCTCCGTGGGCTATCACGTGACAAATCTAAGACTTATAATTCTATTCAATGTTAATCATTCGTTTGCTCAGAGTGAAGTATTAACAAGTATTTCTATTTAACACTAATTATTCTATTCAACATTTCTCATTTGTTTGCACACAGTTAAATGGTTCCAAGTATTGCTCTGTATCACTAACAATTCAATTAAACATCATTTATTTAAACACAGTTAAATGATAAGACAGTTCTATATCTAGCAATTTAATTTGGTATAAGTAATTTGTTTGCATACAGTTTGAATGTCAAACAGTTCTATCCAACCCATAGGTAGGAACCTATCTGGTGCTACCACATTTGGTCAGAGTGGACCTGGGAGCAATGGCTATGAAGAGATATTCCATGTTCCCTGAAGCTCCAAGACTGGAGCCTCACCATCATATTTAGCGACATATACAGGACACTCATTGGAAAAATCTTACTCCTCTGCAGAGATGCAGTCAGTGTATTCTACTACCGCAGCCGACTAGGCAACTATTTTGTGTTCGACACTCTTTTACATGGAATGTCATGTTACATACAAATAATAAAAAGCTTACTTTTGTCACTATTTAGTTTTTTGATGTAATGATTGGATAGATTTAAACAAAGATGTATGAGCTCTCAAGCAATGTTTGAATATGTTTTCTGCTCAAATAGTTTGTAAAAAATATCAAATACCTGAGCTCAAGTACAATGTATTTAATGTTAAGGGACTAAAAGGCTCAAACAGTTAAATAAGTGGCATCAGCAGTATATTTGGAAAGTCTCAATTCTGAGGATCTTTCTTCTAGGCAATACCTCCTTGATACACTTAGGTAAGTACAGTTAGAAGTGTGCACTTATAACCGCAACAAATGCTGGTAAGACTGTGACAATTTTTCTGTTTACCTGTTGGTATGCATGTGGAAAACTGCATTAAAAGATTGTGATATGTTAATCTTCAGGCCAATAGATACTAGATCAGTCATGTCACATACTCAATAACATCTTTGAATAGAGCAAAGCTTCAGCTATAAAATATTATTTTTGTACATAGTTCATTGGTAACACATGCTGTGCTTTTAAAAATATGCACTAGAACTCATTCATACAAGCTGAACAAGGTACTATTCATTTGACAGTGTAACACCTGTGCTGAATATGGCTTGTCACTTATATATTGCACTTGTCACTGTTGATACACATTATCCATTAGTAAATGTTATATACAAGTGTGTGGTTGCAAGAAAAATAAGATTGACCAGAAGATTTTGTTTATTTTGTTTGCTGAATAAATGAAATGAACAAGCAGATGAAATATCTGGCTGGCTGATGGTGGGGGGTATCTATTTGGCGACAAGTGGTTGCTTTGATCTAGTCAGACGGTGTTGTTGGGTGACGGTCTTAGGACGGCTAGCCATTCAACTGGCGTGTGACCTCTGCTTGGCCTATTTATTTCTTCCCAACTTCAAATACCGGCTCCAGAAAATACTACTTGTGGAAAAAAAAAATGATTGGTTGAAAAATAAAACTTTTTTTTAAACTGAGAATTTTCTGGGGATTTTGGATAGACTATGCGTGGAGCCTGTGCACAGAAGCCATGATTTTCTCAGTTTGACACTGGCCATTGTGGAGTCAACATCCAGTAGATGTTATTTTCTTCTATAGTGTCGATGTCTGTGGGTCTGTGTTTTGTGTGTTTTAGTAGTTAGGTGTGTAAAGAGTTAAGTGGGTAAATCAGAAGAGATTTGATGTATTTTACTATAACAGACTCCTCTTCAGTAAAAAAATGATAAGTTATTAATGCAAAACAGTAACACCACCAATACTTTTACCTGATATTAAGGGATTGCATAATAGAATAGAAAGCATTACTTTTCAAGTGACTCTCTTACAAGCATGACACTTAGGCTACTGTTTATAAATGTTGAAGATGCACATCAATGGTGTTTACTACATCAAGAAATAGTGTATTGTAGCTGAAAACTTACTCAATTCAATGGTGTTATTGTGCTCCTTGCATTTATTGTAGTTTCCATGAAAATAAATCGGAGGCATTATTTCTGGAGTACCTCTCATAAATTTCTTTGTATGTTTATTGGAATTTTAAATTTGACCTATTAAATAGCAAACAGAGAATAAACTAATAAAATCACAATTGGTTGGTATCAAGTCCTGAGTCAATAAAGATAATCAAATCAGTTCAGCAAGAAATCCAGAATTGTCAAGATGGTTTCTTCTTGCATGAAAACTTTAAAATAAAATGGCTTCCATGATTTAGGAATTTTATTGTAATTTGAATATTCATTTTACCCAGAATGCAACATCAATGGCTATATATTTCAGCCAAGAAGTTGCTTATCGCTGATACCACCATGTTATGAATAATGTTGAATAAGTATAAAGAATTTTTTAAGAAAAGAAAAATAATTTAAAACATTTTTTTATGAATGTAAACTATGTATCTAGCATAATTTGTTTATTGCAAAAATTATCTTAATCTTGCAAAAAATTTCTTTTTTGAGACTATTCAAAATGGCCTAAAATCAAATAGTGCTCTAAGCTTTAAAAATCAATATCTCATGTCTTTCTCGCCATTAGTTTGATAATTATTGCAATCTTTATTACTTGCATAAAATGTTAAAATGTAGTGGATAAGTATTCAACAAAATATTTTTGAGTGTAATGATTCTGTATTTGTTTTCTATTTTCAATTATTTTTTGTTAAATGAAAAACTTAGATTATCTTTTATTAATCTGCTATAATAAATTACCAAGTCAACTAAAGTTTCAAGAGAAATAACTTAAGAAATAAATACTGAATTACCTCCCTTGAAGAAAACATCTGCAAAAATTAATACATTTTTAACTATGCTGTTGAATAATGGTCTGCAAGTTAACTTATTTGAACATTGCCCCCGTACCAGTGGTTAAACGACAGCAATTTCAAATCCAGGAGATAATTGTCCCAGGCTCTATATTTAGTGGACAAAATATATTAAAATCTCAGTTTATGAAGAAAAAACTACCAAAGTAAAACTGTTACTTATACATTTTTTCTTAGTTTGCTACCTTTATTTACCTAAAACATATTGAATTTCTTTTTCAGAATTAAAAAATCAAAAAAGGAGAAGAAATCTGTGAATGGGCCAAATATTTCATGGCCAGAAAATGTAGAAATGAATTTTGGTAAATTCATATTATATATTTATGTATGCATGTATGTTATGTGAATTATTCCAGTATCAGATTCTTTTTTTTTTTTATATATATATGTATTTTTAATTTTGTATACTATTTCAACTCTTAACAAAACACACACACACACACACACACACACACACACACACACACACACACACACACACACACACACACACACACACACACACACACACACACTTTTCAATAATTGCTACTGTGTAGGAAAAAGAAATTATTCTCCCATTTGGTCGCAAAGAAATATAGAAGTAATAGCAAGAAATTGGCTTCAGACTTAAAAAAAAATTATCTATACTCAAGTTTGTTGTACAACAGAATATCATAACCAAACTGTTATATAATAGACACCACTCAAAACATGTGAACAACTAAATACTATCACAAATGATAGCGGCAATTAAATTACTTCATTATGAATGAATTACATTTCTATGTGATTTTTTGTATGTACAGTTTTTTGCAAATATAATTTTGGAACTAAAATGTAACTATTGAGTTGAAAAAAAAATGAAGTGACTGAAACTTATTCTTATTTGGATGATGAATATTTGTATAATATTTCTACAAATTTTTTGCACATTACAACAAATATTTCCTCATCAGACTAAGAGGATATTCTGGAAAGTACTGAAAATTTTAATACAATTTATTCAAATTGTATCTCTCATTATGGGAATAACATGAAGAAGTATTCAAGCATATTAATATATTAAGTCACAGTAAAACTTATATTCATGTATAGTAATGTGAGGGAGGAGATAAGACAGAAGGAAGAGGACAGACTGACTTGACCAGAATGATTGTATGATCTGCTAGATAGTTGGGATGGAAGAAACGGTGAGAATCAACTATAGAATCAACAAATTGTAAGAAATCTTTATACAGAAATGTTTTTCTTTATCTATTTTGGGAAAAGAGGGATTACAAAGAAGCTATTGTAGGGTGGATATTTAACAGTTTTCTTGAATAGCAGTTCTACAATAATGGAGTTTTCAGAAAGTATTCAAGAATAAACTTGTTGACTGTCTTTCATGCATATGTAATCTGAAGAGGCTTGCTCTCAAACAAATAAGATTAAGAGTTATTCATGACAAACTGTTGAAGTATGTTGGGGACAGCAAGAGTAAGAATGAGCTTACTGTGAAATATGGGGTGGTATTTATGCTTTTAAGGGGAGCATCCACAGCCTGTGCTAGTGATGCCTTCCATTTGACCAAAAAGGGCTTGATTCTTTTTGACATGATTGCTCACTTATACATTTGCAGCAGCTAGCCAGTGAACTAGAACAACCTACAAACCATTCTATTTGTTAGTGTGATGAATCATAACGAGATTTGACTCACGTGCAACAAAAGGTAAAAAAAAAACAAGGTTCATTGCAATAAATAAATAAATAAATAACCTCTATAACAATGTGTTTGTAGCAGAAAGAAAGAAATTTCAAATTATTATTTAGTGCAGAAATCATTTTGCCTTTGGGGTTCCAAATTTATATATTTCGTCCAATGAGAGTGACTTATGCCATTCTGCCCGGGTGACCTCCCTGGGCTATATAAAAGGCTGTGTATCACTCCCTTGAACTCTCTTCCTCACATATTTTTTGAGCACTGACTCTTCTTGATGATTCCAGCTGTGGTCCTATGCTAGTCATGGAGCCCAATGTGGTGTGACTACTAGTCACAGTACTTGTGGCAATTTTATTCATGACTACAACATTAGCTTCCAACTATTTGCTTTGTCAAATCCTTCCGTGCCAATGCTGTGTTTGAAAGATTCATGAAGTGGGGTTGACACAATTCAGCCGGATCTTCTTCTGATGGTCAGGTAATATGAGGTAGGCTAGATTGTCTAGCAGCTCAAGGAATAGAGAAAACTTGTTGTTTAACAATAACAACAAAAATTTGTTTTTTATTGAAACAAGTTTGTGAGACAATAAATAACAAACAAACAATGTTTTCTTTCCTGGCAAACAGAAGAAGAAAGAATATCGAGAGAGGAATTATGACAATGATGTGTCAATAGAGTGACACTAACGTCTCTAAAGTCTGGGACTTTGAATTTTTGTAATGTTTGAAGGTTGTTCGGAGTACTTCAGGTCTAGAATGGAGAAGATGCATCTTTGGCAGTCTTGAGTTTCTTCTTGGTCCCTTTTCTTATCCTCTCTGAGGATTCGTTTAATTATCCTATTTTTATTGATCAATATCTGGACTAAAAACGTTTTCTGATTGGTTGTCCAATAAGAGACAATTAGGAATCATATTCCCATTGGTCAGCCAACCCTAGTTCAGGATTATATCTTACATGTATTGAGAAAACCCTTTTTAGATGCTTTGACCAATGGGAACAGGTTTAGAGCAATTGGGGTTGAACAAAAATTTCTCAGCCTCACCTGCCTGGATACGCCATGCTAAGCTTACTTTTATTTAGGGTGGAGAAAAATTAAATCTCTCTTTTGACATTGACCTTCAAGATAAGGACTAGAAAAATATGTTTTACAAAATGACCTATTTCATCATCATGATTGATGAAGTTAGTTGACAACTGAAAAATCAAAAAAATTTGGTAACCTTTAAAATCAAAAACAAATGTCTCACACTTTACTGACTTTTAGGAATGATCAATCAGCTTTTTAGGTCAATATAAGCCTTGAACAAAAAGATACTTATTTTAAGGATCTTTTTTGTTTTTGAGATATATATATGCATTAATTAGAATATATTTCATAAATTCGAATTTTTACATATTAATTAAGTACTCAACCGCACGTCATGTCACACAGCAGCAGTAATAGACCATCAAAACATGAGATGAGCACATTCAACTTTTGCGCCAGTGTTCCTTTAGAAGTTCATTCTCTCATCATTTATTAATTCCTCCTAGACCCACTGGTCTCCGAAACTTCAAGGTTAGATGTTTAATTCCAGCTCTATCATTTGCAACTGATTTCTTCCATGTATGAACTCACAGCACAAGGGCTATATTTCTGGGAGTCATTAAACTCCTTGAAACTCATCAATATTCTTGTCCTCATTCCTGTATTTCCTTTCTTCTTAATGTAACAGGGCAAACTACAATTTGCCCTTTTGTTAAATGTTTATATGCATAAAAGAATATTTGTTGAATTTCATGAGTCACCCATAATAAACAAACATGTATATATTCTAGATGCAAATGAATTATCAGGCATACTTAAAATACTAATATGAACAAAGACACTATTACATTCACTTTTGTGCTAATAATCTTGAGAAAGGTATGAACCCACTCATCTCCCTATCTATGATTTATATAACATCACTGCTTTTCTTCTACCAGGATGGCTTTGGAGTTAAAAACCCATGAAGGTTGATATGCTTTTAAACAAAGAAACCAAAACTAAACAAAAAGAGTTGCTCATTTTTTAGCAGAAACTTCCAAAAAAATGCAAATTTCAGTCTTAAAAGTAGTTTTTTCATTTTTTTAAATCTACTATAACTAAAACAGGTTTATTAATTGTTCAGTTTTTGCTTTTTCTTTACATTACTTTGGCAATTCATTGACTAATACAGATATTCTTATACTAAAGATATTATACTGCCCACATAATCATACTGGCTTAACTTTTAGAAGTAAGCAGATTGAAAGAGTATTGATATTTAACTGTATTTTGAATGTTATGCTTCAGGTTTATGCCTGCTAAATAATATATATTCTTAACCAAATTAAAAAACAAACTAAAAACTAAAAATCAACAAACCATATTTATCTAAGGAATTATCTTTTAAAAAAATACAAAAATAAAACATTATTCTCTAATGTATAAATATTGGTTTTTAAATTATTTAATGATTGATTGGTTTTTGCGGCATATAAATTCCTTCAGGGTTATTTTATGTGAAGAGGTTAGAGTATCAAGTTCATATTTACATTTTTTGTATAGTTGTTTCTTATTTCTTTTGCTCAAGGTCCTAACAAATACAAATAACTTTGAAAGAAAATTCCTTTAACTCATAAATGGGAACCTAATAGATACTATCTATCCGGGTCAGAGTGCACCTGGAAGTAATGGCAATGAAGAGGCATTCCATGCTTCCTAGGTCTCCAGAACTGGAGCCTCATTATCAGATTCAATTTAGTGTCATACCCAGGATACCTCCTTTAGAGGGGGGATTACCCTTCTGCAGAGATACAGTCAACATATTTTAGTCCCTGCCGATAGGGCAAAAAATTATTTCAAATAATTAACTCAAGGCACATGAAAAAATTAAAAAAAAAATGAAATATCTCATTTTGCTGACAAGAGGAGCTTACAAATGCAACCTGTTTTATTCTGCAATTAGAGAGAGGTGTGCTTCTAACAGTAGAAAGGAATTTGCTTAACTCCTTTGAGAATGAAGTCCACAACTGAGAGAAGATTTATTGTTTGTGACTGCCTTTATATAGTTGGGTTGGGTGGCATATCAGATAGCTTACCATTTGTGTGAGTGGAGAAAATTCTGTGTCATCGAAACAGGAAATTTCTCTTTTAAATATGAGTAATAATGAATATCTCATTATACTGATAAGAGGAGCTTTCAAATGCAACCTGTTTTGTTCTGCAATTAGAGGCGATCTCTGAGATGATCTGCAGAATTGATTTATCTCTAAAATAGTTATTGTGTTAGTAATGGAAAATTCCACTTGGTAATGAAACTGTGAGATTATTGATAATACCAGAGTTTGTTGTTTCTGTCAGGGGTTGAAAATTTCCATAGCTGCATTTTTTAAATGGGGATTTTAGATTTGAATAGCTGCAGGGTTACAATAAGACTAAACCTTTTCCCTGTAATTGCCAAAATTTTTCTTAAAATTTGATGGCTTACCAATTTTTTTTAACATTTTAAAATCATCACTTTTAAAAAAAGTGCACGTTTTTGTTTGTACCAATAAAATATATAAATTGACATGGACTTTATAACAGCTGACGCGTTAAATATGCTTCATTTTTGTTCCATAGTTTCCGATGATGACGACAGTGATGAAGATACCAAACCAGTGGAGGAGCAAGAAAGTATTTATATGAATATTCAAAATCTGCAAAAATCCACTTCAGAAGTCACCAAGGATAACATTTTGACTTATGTTAAGGAAAAGAAAATGGAAGATTCAACATTTACTGAAGAATTTCTGGTTAGTTTGTTTGTTTAATAACTTTTTAATTGATCTCTTTTTTAAAACTGTTGGACATTTTCCTTAGAAAAAATCTCTTGCAAGTGTATTGATGGAAAATAAAATTGTAACACCCAGAAGGATAATGCTGATTTTGACCTCAGTACAATATGTGCAAGGTAGGGAATAATAGATATTCTGATAAAAAAATATTTGATGTGAAATAATGTATTGGAAGATGTTATATGGCATTTTCATGAATGCAAAGGAGGTGCTCATGGCGTAACTATTATTGTTGTAGGAAATTAACTCATAGACACGAGATCAAATCCTGAATGAGGAAGTTTGCATTTCACATAATGCTAATACTCTTAAGGAAGCTATGTATCCAACCATTCTCCTCCCCTCCTACCAGATATGGGTAAATAGAAGGTAGAATGGGCGCTTTAACCAGTGTATAGCAACCAATCTAGGAGAAAGAAAACCCTGAATCCGAACCAGTTGGAGATCTGAAGAGGGATGGGCTCCCCAGGCTATTCCTGTCCAAGACATGCAGGCCCAATCAGCTGGGACAATTGAATATAGCGATTGGATCTCTGCAGATGGGTAAGACTTTTCAAATGAGTGTCTTAGATATGACACTAAACAATCTGACGGTGAGCCTCAAGTAAGAGCTTTGGGGAATGCTGAGTACCCCTTCATTACCTTCGCTCCCAGGTCCACTCTGACCAGGAGTGGTAGCACTTGATCGGTTCCAATATATGGGTCAAATAAAACTAAACTGTGTATTTATGCTAGACTGAATTGTTTGAAAAAGAACCGTTTATATGTATAAAAATGGATTTGACATTAAATAACCTTCAATGTTTGATATGCCATGAAACCAAACCAAAACACACAAGAGAAGTAGCATCCCCGTGACCAAACTAGATTATGGGATAAAAAATATCTTAAAAAATGCATGCCAAAAAGATGAACGTTTGCGTAGAACAAGGAACAAATCAAAGATAGTTGATTCAGTTTCTTTGTTTTCGATGGTATATCAACCTTATGCGTTTTTTAATGCCAAAGCTATTCTTACCGAAGAACAGTAGTGGTACTATTCAACCCATTTCTGTGTGGGAATACAACTCGAGTCATGTACTTCCGGAATGAAAACCTTTAGTCGCATAATCCTCCGAGCACTCGCTGTGGTTGCTTTCTCTGCAAACTGAAATGTATGACCTGGACAGTTCCACAAAGAAAGAAACAAGGCAAAAACACAAAAGGTTGAAAAAATGTTTTGGGAGAGTAGCTCGAATGACCTTTTTTTTCACCAAACCCCTTAATTAAAAAAAATTCACAGCCTCTTTGTATGTCTAGCTCTGATAGCCCCTCTTTTCTGTGTTTGTATTTTCTCAGCACATCTCTGTATCTGTAGTCTGATCGTATATCCTCTGCGTCCAGTAGCCGACTTTTCTTCTCCCTGGACTGTTGGTGTCTGACTTCTCTCCACGTCTCTGTGTACCTGCGTCAGTCTCCCACCCACTTCTTGTGGCAGATTCCCTCTTTTCCATTTTTCACCGTCTTCTAACTGACCCCTATGTCTCTCTTTTACTCCTTCTAGTGACAGACTGACCTTGTCCTTCCGACTGTCCTCGAGTTGACCTTCTGTATATATGGAGAAGTCAACATTCCTATTTCCGGACCCCTATATCGATACTCACATATAGACATATGCATACTCATGGCCAACATACAACCATGCACAGGCACATGCTTTCACAGTAGTGTCACAGCTGAGGAATAAGAGGGTCAATACTTTTCCCAAGGTTATTTGTCCGAAAGTAAACATATTAGTGCGACTGGAGTTCGAACTCGTTTACTTTGAGGTCGCAGTTCTTCACTTTAGCCATTACGCCACAATGACTCCCTCAAAGACAGCTAAAAAGACAATTTCTATGGGAACAAAGAAAAATAATCTTGTTCGTGACGACCGTTGTCCATTTCTTTCTGCTTCCACGGTAAAAGAAGCTAAACGAAAAGAATAAAGTGAAGATCCTAACGCCAAAACATGTTTTTTTTTGTTTTCCCCCTCCCCTCTGGTAATTAGTAGACGTCGGTGACTACACTATTCTGGATCATTTTATTTCCATATTTATCAATAGGTAATCAAGATAACTCGACTGAACTAATACCAGGGCCAGAAAAAAAAAAGCAAGAAAAATGTTTATGGTATCAAAGAACGAGGAAGCACTATTGAGACTTTACATCGTCGGATTTGCCAAAGAAAATATATATTCCAACTGAGTGTGACGGCAAATTCTTTAAAATCCCAAAACGGGACTTTATTTTCGCACGTTTGAAGACGGGGCAGGTTGGCACTTGATCCCTTATAGAATAAGTCCTCGTTCAGAGTTTTTTTCTCAGGCATATAAGAACTGGCATATTATGTGAGGGATTAATTTAGGGCTAGACTGACCGCTGCTGGCAAGGTGTTCCAAATTTCACACTATCCACACACCCACCAGGTCGCTTTCCTTCCTCCCCTAGACAATGGAAGATATGGACCTCTAGGTTGAGACGTCATAATATTAATTATAGTAGTCGGCAATTCCGGTTTCCCGTGTGATATTTTAAAGGAATTTATAGGACAATTTTAAGCAAGATAACATAAGGCGAACAGAAGCTGAAAAGGAAGCATGAAGTAACAAATTCGGAGCAGACGCCACAAATAACAACTTAGACCACGTGGTAACATTAAAATACATGAATCTTTTACTACAATTATATACACCTTCAAAGTGTCAAAATATATAATAAATGAACAGTCCATGAACATAAATGTCTTTCTCCTTTTCTTTTCTTTCGTTTTCCTTCAAATTGAGAGAGAGAGAGAGAGAGAGAGAGAGAGAGAGAGAGAGAGAGAGAGAGAGAGAGAGAGAGAGAGTGGTATATAAAATTGGGTATAAGGAGAAATAGTCCCAAAGTTACTTATCTTATTTTTCGACGGGGTTCCACTGGAGAATCTTTCTTCTTTTACGGGCTAATAGACTTTATGCTATTTTTAACACTGGCTTGAAGAAAATGGCTTCTTCCTGTCTCGCAGAATTTCTTCGTCTTCTTTTACCCGGAGTACTTGGCTTTTGGTTCTGTCTCCTACGAACCCTGTCCAACGACTAACTTCCTTATTACCTATTTCTGCTGACGGGAAGGAGTCCCCACTTCCGTTTTGGGGTCCCAGCCAATCATTTGGCTTCTCTCTCCTTCTCGTGTCAGGCGACCCGAGTGAGGTCACCAAGTATAAACATCTGGTCTCCCCTGTGACCCATATTCTTTCTTAACGGTCATTCTTTGACGGCTTGCTACTGTTAATTCAAACGAGAGGATAGTAGTCATCCCACTTCCATCATCTCAGTGGGATATCACGTGACATGAGGTATACATGTTGTAATGGATATTGTCACAAGAAATGGACACTGTGATCCGAGTTCTAATTTTGAACAAAGCCGTTTTCATTTTACATAGCGCTGAAATCCTTGGGAAAGTTATGAATCCAACTATTCTCCCTCCAGCTGTGGGTAAAATAGGACAGACTGGGCTCTTTAACGTTGGTGTGGCAACCAGTCTATGGAAAAGAAAACTCTGATTTTAAACTTGTCAAAAAATTGACCTTAGGTTGCATCCTGCTCAAGCAGAAGGGTTAGGTATATATATATATATATATATATAGTCATCCACAGACAGATTGTTTCGTTCTATCAGAACTCTTCAGTGTGGCTAGAAACCCGTCCAACTTTACGTTAGACTAAGTTTCAGACCTCTCGGCCATCAAGCGGACGACGTTGGCTAAGGGAATTTTTTATGGCATTTTATTTAGCAACAGCAGCAGCAGCAGCTTTTGTTTACATTTTTTTATACCCTATCGGCTACCAGATTGCTCAATTCTTTCGAAGAGCTTTGCATTACGCTAGCGGCGGCCGACAATTCTTTCGCCAGAATATATATATATATATATACATCCATATGTATATATCTATATTAACTTATATATATTTATACATCTTTATATACAAATATACAAGTATATATATATATATATAATGTTGCAGCTGAAACACGGTCCACAAAACGGAGAGGAAAATAAAAGATGAAAAAAGATTTAAAAACTTTCCTCGTTCACCATGGATACTCTTTTATTAGCCATAAAAATGTTATTTTTTTAAAACCTCATCTATTTTTTTTTTTAAATTTTTAATTTATTTTTCTCCAACAGAAACTATCAAAGGGCCTTATTTTAAGAGCCATAAAAATCTATTTTTTTTATTTAACCTCATCAATTTTTAAAACATTTTCAAAATTTATTTCTATCTAACAGAAACTACCAAAGGGACTTCTTTATGCTCACACTGCGGCTAAAGAGGACAGAAATAAAGGCAAAAACAGATACAAAATGATTCTTCCTTGTAAGTAAACCCACTATTTTGGCAGTAACATGTTTCCTAATTTCCAGTATTCTTTGAAATTGAGTTTATCGCATCTCTCGTAAATTCTTAGATGTGATTAAACTAATACTGTGGATTAAATGTTTCATGAATGCAAGAGGAAGTTTTTATGGTGGATTATTATGGTCTTTGATTAAATAAACTAGAATAGTTTAACATTAAGTTGAGTTAGAAAATAATGTAGTGAACAATAACATGCACAACCGCTGTGTCGGCTGGGGCTATAGAATACGCCAACTGCAGAGAAGTAAGACCCCTCACCCCTAATGAGGCCACGTGTTGGCTATGAGTGGCAACCTGTAAGGCGCTAGGACAGAATCTTGGTGGTTGGGCAGTCATTGATCCAGTGACAGAGTGGTCAATGGGTTGCAACACACCACTTTGGCCCTTACTTGGTCTGACAGACGGTCGGATAAGCTTGTTCCGATCAATCGGTTGGTCCCGTCATGCCCTAGCACACATACTTATTTTCTCCCGAATGTATAATCCAATTTGCTCTTGCAGAACAATGCTCAATCCTTTTTCTAATAGGTGCTAGAAGGCGGGGGCTGAGGGTCAATTGTGTTGGGAGGAAAGGATTTTTTTTAACCCTGTTAGACTGAGTTATAAAAACCAGAATTCGGCAGAGGTTTGAAATCTTGCTCTTAATACGAGTATACTGGTATTGTATCCCCATCTCAGCCAAAGCGAATGGGTTTCTTCCTTGGTTCATTCCCTCCTCAAGATGGACTCTGTGGTGGGTGGTGGAACACTGGACTAGTGAAAAATATATAACAGATTTGGCTTATTTCTCAAACAAAAAATTCAAACGTAATTTAAACAAATCGGACTCTTCAGATAGGGAAACAGAAGCACCTTTTCCTAGATTCATAATCATTGAATCCAACAATGCTCCGATTACTAATTTATCATCCTGCATAATTAAAAAAGTAATATCAACAAACTTAACGCCAATTACAGTCAAAGAATTAAAAATTCACACTCTGCTTGTCGAGATGGAAAAGAGGAAACACGCTGATTTTCTACTGAAAATGGCTAAGTTTCGCAATATCAGTGTCAAAACTTACCCTCACGAATGCACCATCGATGAAATAAAAAGAGAACTGAAAAAGTAAGGTGGGACAGAAGTGAAAGGAGTATCAATTAAAAAGAAGGGAAAACAATAGAGACGAATACATATATAATGCATTTTAACACCCACCAAAATACTCGAAAAAATAAAAGTTGGCTATAGAATGGAGAGGGTCAAGCAATACATATTCAACCCATTGTGATGTTACAAATACCAAAAATATGGCAACCATGAGAATAATTGTAGAGGGCGTGAAGTGTGCGGGAAATGTGGTCAACAAAATCCTGACCACCACATTAATGACTGTCAATTCCCATGTAAACGTGTCAATTGTGGCGGCGATCATCCGGTGTACGCAAGATCTTGAGAAAGTTGTAGGCAAGAGAAGGAAGTATTAACAGTAAAACACCAGAAAAAATATTCCTTACTATGAAGCCCATAAATTAGTAGTAGGCTCTAAGACCACTACATATTCCCAAGCAGTTCACCGTAACAAATCTCCATACAACAAGTATGCGACGATTGTTTAAACCTTAATCCAATTGAAACCGAGCGATTGGGAAAGCTTTATCAATAAAACCAAAGCCTCGCTTGATACCACCTGAGCTGTAGATACATAAACTACATCAGTAGATCTTGCAGAAAACAAATAGGAATCATCTGCCCAAATACAGACCCGATTGGAGAAAACCGATACTGTAGAGAAAAAGGCAATAACACCAACCACATGGCCGATAAAACATCCTGTAACAAAATCTCATACTAAAATTAGATCAAAAGACTAAAGATCCCCAATACGACCTCCCGCTTCTACAGATTCCTCTCCAAATATAAAAATACTTAAAGACCAACAAAAACCTACACCAAAACCAAAAATACAAGAAACAAAAAATACAGAAACAATGAATAAATTCAGAATATTAGAAAAGATGGAAACAGAGAGCAGCTCCTAATTAAGTAAACCTAAAACCCATAGGAATAAATCAACAAACATCCCGGAGCAAAGGACTAATAATGAACCACCGAATAACTCTGGAACTGTCTGGATTAAATACAATAAAACATGTCTAACAAAATATTACAATGAACTGTAGAGGAATTAGAGCTAATTACGAAGAACTATTACTACCCCTAAATAAATATAACCCCAAAGTAATATGTCTTCAAGAAACATTCCTCAAAGATAAGAACCAGTTGAACATAAAACACTTTCAGTCATACAATCACCTATACAAAGATGGACACAGAGGATCTGGAGGTGTCTCTATCCTCGTTAGGAAGGACCAACCCCAACAGCCAATCAACATCGACAGTGAACTCCAAGTGACTGCTGTGGAAACTACTCTTCACAAACCAGTAAATATCTGCTCCATTTATATACCTCCATATGATTCCAAAAACGACAAAAAACCTGATAAAATAATAAAACAAATTCCTAAACCCCATATATTCCTAGGTGACTTTGACAGTCACAATACAATATGGGGGTGCCTGAATACCAACAAAAAGCGCACTGATCTGGAGAAGGCAATCAATAGCAACAACCTCTGTATCTTAAATAACAAATCTCCAACTTATCTCAACCCATCTACCGGCTCCTACAGAACTATCGATATCACTCTATCAGATACTTCTAGCTACATGGATTACGCATGGAAGGTCCTTGACGATCCTTGTGGCAGTGACCACTTCACCATAATAGTAGAAATCACACAACCTATCCATGACAACAACAGACCTCCCCGTTGGAAAACAAATAAGGCCGATTGGCAACAAATTAAAACCTTATGCACTAGAAGACTGATTCAAGACCAAAATAACACAGTCCTAATAAAACATTTCACTGAAACATTAATTGCAATAGCAAATGAAACTTTACCCTGGTTTAACAACACACCCTGGTTTAACAATGAGCGCAAAATAACAATCAGACTACGAAATACTGCTCTCTGCAAATTAAAAAAAAAGAACCCTTAACCAGCAATGTAAACTCTTTTAAACTGATCTGAGCAAAGGCAAGGAAAACCATCAAACAAGATAAAAAGATCAGTTGGTAAAATTACGTAAATAAGCTTAATTCGTTCACCAAAACAAACACAGTCTGGAAAATGATCCGCAAAATTTCTGGCAAAACCAGTCTACTCCACTCAAACACCCCATTAAAAATAATACTAAAGTCACAAATATAAAATATATTGCCAACACACTAGCTGAGACTTTCTCAGCAAATTCCTCCTCCACAAACTCCAACACAGAACTTTACAAAAACAAGAAAGAAAAACATAAGCATAATTTCAAATCAGGCAACACTGAAAGCTACAACGAACTCTTTCCATTATCAGAACTAAAACAAGTCATCCAAACATCCCACAATACTGCAGTCAGCCCAGATGAAATTCACAACGAATTTCGCAGACAATTACCTTCAAAATATTTAGAATACCTACTTACTGCATTGAACGTCATTTGGAAAAATAACAAACTTCCAGAAACATGGAAACAAGCTACCATCATCGCAATACCTAAACCAGGAAAGAATAATCTTTACGCATCAAACTATCGCCCAACAGCTTTAAGCTACCTGTATAAGACCATAGAACGAATGATCAATAAAATGCTAGTTTTGTTCATAGGATCCAATACTCTTTTTACCAACTTCTAATGCGAATTTAGGATCCTAAGATTAGCAATGGATCATGTGGTCAGATTAGAAATCTCTATACGAGAGGCAATTATACAAAACATCTCGTTGCAATATTCTTTGATCTAGGGGAGGCATACGAGACTAGTTGGAGATATGGTATCATGAATGACCTACACAACATGGGATTAAAAAGCAAACTTCCAAACTTTATCAAAGCTTTTCTTTCGGACAGGAAATTCAGAGTCCGAATTGGTTCAACCCTATCAAACATCCAAAATCAAGAAGAGGGAGTTCCTCAGGGGGATATACTATCAGTAACCCCCTTCAACATAAAAATCAATTGAATCACCAATTGCTTAAGTCCTGGAGTTGATCAGTATTTTTCCGTTGATGACTTCTGCATCACCTCTACATCCAAATATATACATACAGCAGAACGTCAACAACAACATGGCATCAACAAAATAAACAAATGGGCAATGATAAACAGCTTTAAATTTTCCAAAACAAAAACTCAGTGCATGCAATTTTGTCATTTAAGAAAAATACATAACAACCCTTCATTAAATCTGGGCAGATCAGAAATTCCTGGATTATTATGGTCTTTGATCTGGGCAGATCAGAAATTCCTTTACTAATTCCTCGGTGTTATTTTTTATAAACAGCTCTCTTTTATTCCATGCATTCAATATTTAAAAGAGAAATGGAACAAAACATTAAAACGCCTTCGTGTAATAGCCCACAAAGACTGGGGTGCAGACCAGCACACCTTACTGAAATTATATAAAATTTTAATCTGCCCAAAAATTGACTATGGCCGTTTCATATATGGAGCAGCTAGAAAATCCTACCTAAAATCATTCAAGACAGTCCACCATGAGGGATTGAGAGTTATGTTGGGGCTTTTAGAACATTCCCAGTTGAGAGCCTTTATTCTGAATCCTATGAACCATCTCTAAAACATAGATTCAAAAAATTAGGTCTACATCACTACAGTAAATTGAAATCACAACCATCCAATCCGGCTTATGACTGCACTTTCTATCCCAAACAGCAAAACCTATTTGAGCCGAGAGAAAAAAAGCATGAAACACATAATGGAAGACGAAGACATTTGATTAACAAACATTCATGATACCATACAACTCAGCTCATCTCCTAGGCAACTAAAGCAACCTGTGGTTATCCTATACTTAAAAAAGCTCCCTAAAAATAAAACTCGTCCCCTAACCTACCAAGAGAAACTAAACACCATTCAGGAGAGATATCTTAATCACGTGCACATTTTCACGGATGGCTCCAAAAGCAACAATAGAACCGGATGTAGAGCAGTTCTCCACTAGAAAATCTTGAGAAAACGCCTCCCAAATAGGCTTCCATATCTTCTGTCAAAATATGTGCAATAAATTTGGCACTTAAACTAGTTTCAACAAGCAACAAGGAAAAGTTCATCATTCATTCAGACTCCACCTCTCTTCTACAATCTCTTAAAAATACAAAACTTAATATTCCCTTCACTGTCAAGCTTCTAAAATAACTCAATTCCATGCACCATAGCAAAAAGGTGATATTCTGCTGGATTCCAAGCACCATATAGGAATCCAGGGAAACGATAAAGCGGATTCATGAGCTAAAACTGCTCTCAGTATGGTGCCCGATAAAATATCAAAAATACCATATACTGACCTCAAACGAAAATCAGGTAAACAATTACAAAAAAATAACAACAATCATGGGAGAAAAACCCCGACAACAAGCTTTTCCAAGTACAGCCCATTTTTAAAAAAAACGAAGCTGAATCCTAATAATAATTCCCGGCTACGCATTGGACATACTAGATTAACTCACTCCATTCTAAAAGATGAGCCTCCCCCTAAATGTCCATGTGGAAACCATTACACAATAAAACATATCTTGATTGAATACACAAGACTAACCAACATTCGACGAATGTTTTGTAATGTTGACAATATGAACAAACTATTTAGAATTATCGACCCTAAAAAGATATTGAACTTTCTGAAAAGAACCGGCCTCCCATCACAAATGTAGACCGATTGGCAACAAATGAAAACCTTATACAATCACATAACAATCACGTAACACTGGAAACAAATTACTAACATTAGATAGAAGTACTGGTGTTAGCTAAAGTAGCTCCAAGTATTACTGTGTGCAAACAAGTGATCTCTGGTTTGTCTAAAAATGTTAAACTACAAATTACAATTCATATATATTTGAAATATATACATAAACAGGAGTTAGCATGTAATAACCGATAAGAAGTTAATATGCCATAAAACCTAACAAACCAAACCAAACCAAACCAATAACATGCACAAAGTAATAACAAAACATACTGATCTGCACAACAATACAAATATCTATTAAACGAAATAAATATTTGTATTTTTTCTATGAAGCATATATGAAACACATGATTGAAAAATTATCAATTTAAGTATATGGAGGTGTACTCAGCATCTTTTCCCTTAGAGAAGTTCAGAACCTGTTGTGATGTGCAAGGTTAGAACTAGTCATTCGCTAATTAGGCGATATTTGACGAACGTCTCACCAGACGGACGAGTATGGCACAAGGCCTTTTTAGGTGGATTCGGGTGCAGGGCCGTGGCCCAGACGCTTCCAGTGGATCCAATAATGCTTCTGGTCCCATCGGCATTCCCCTAAAGAGGGACACCTCAGGCGCCAGGCAATAAACCTAACCCCTCCAAGAAGGTTTAAAGCCTGGAGGGGGACGGCCCCAGAGGCTGGAGGAAATTAACCGCCCAGCGCGAAAAAGCCTCAGCACGAAGCAGGAGCTGATCAAGCTCCTTTAGTTATTCTCAGGGAAAGACTTACATCAGCTCTCATGCAAATAAGGCAGATTAATTTGCCAGTATCACAACAGAACAAAAAGAAAAGAAAAGAAAGGAGGCAAAAAGAAAAAAAAAGGGTCGCACTCAGCCCTTTTTTTCTTTTTTATCTCCAGACTCTGCGGCTATAATGTGTGTATTAAGACACTACACAGCTAATATGCATTTATGTTTAAGACTATTACATTCAATTCTATCGACACAACCCAGATGAAGTTATACTTAAAACAAGCTACAGTATATATTCGTAAAAAGGAACGACTTTTTAAGATCAATTTTACACCCAAAACCAAAGGATCGTTCATTACACGAAATATGTTTTTAAAAGCTTACCTTGTTTCTTGCGTAACTTTGCCGTAACTTCGATCCTAAGTGTCTGCGCATAGCGTATAGATAAACAAAGGCTATTATGAAGACAATAAAGTTTTTACTTAGTATTGTTGACTATCTATAACACCTGCGAATATAACATATACAAATATTATAAACAGTAAACAAAGTTAGGTAAAAACTTTATCTTAACTAAAACCCTTCCTTAGACATCACTTGAGCAATCACCTGGGCATTTAGAAATTTTGAAAGAATAATACCTTTCAAGCTTACTTAATCAGTCACATAGGCAATTGTTATATTCTTAATGCTAATGTATTTCAGCAGTCAGATTTTGATTCTGCAACAACTGCTAGCAGTCCATATTATCCGATGACACTGCTGATTTTTTTTTTCCTCCAGTCTTTCTAATTTTGGAACAGGTATTGCCAATTGTCTAAAAAGATATTCATGACCCTCAGGTTTCTTTTGATGCCTGGGTTTAGATCTACCTGTTTTACGGGATCCTTAAGTAAGTTGAGAGTATATGACCTATTTTGACAGTCTGCCTTCTTTACGTCTGTTCAAGTAGCTTGCCCATCTTAGATTGCATTAGGAGAGTATATCGTATTTGCCAATTTCTCCAGGATGAATTTATTTGGGTATACAGTCACCACTTTACATTTGATATTTTGTGCTAGTGGTTCTTTATATAGATGTGAAGTCTTTGGGCATCCGCTTTGTACACCGTCCAAGTTTCTGTGTCGTTAAGAAGGGTTGAAAGAACTATGGCGCGGTACATTGCCCATTTAGTTTTTATAAAGAGATCTCTATTGAGTCAGACTCGCTTTCTCAGTCTGCAAAAATTCTTGAAGGCAAATGACGTGCGTGTATCTGGTTCAGCAACGAGTCCGTTACTGATAACGACTGTGTAACCGAGATATTTGAATTTGTTTGAGTTAGTACCTGGCCTTCAATCTCTATGTCTTGGCCAATGTCATGAGATTCCGGAGGGAGTTGGAGTCTAACCTCGGTTTTCTTGGGGTTAATTTTCAGCCTAGATGCCTTTGCAGATTAAGAGAAACAGGTGACTATATAGTCCCAGGAGTTCCGTGGAACCTGCATTGTGCCTCAGGTAGGAAGTTCTCCGCTAGATTCGATAGTCTGTTAAACAATATGGTGAGAAGCGAAATTCTCCGCTTGATTCGATAGTCTGTTAAGATGTATTGAAAGAAAAGAAATCTCATGGTAGTTGCCACAACCTTGTCTGTCTCCCTTCTTAAAGATGGAGACTAGTTGGGCGTCCTTCTAGTCTGCAGGGACTTCTAAGTTTACCCAAGCATTTCTTATGATGGTGTAGAGTACCTTGAAAAGCTTCCAACCTCCTCTTTTAATAACTTCTGGATATAGTCTGTCTGTGCCTGGAGACTTTCCGTAACGAAGCATAGAGATAACCTTAAGCATTTCATACTGGTCTGGGCATTTATACATTTGGTGTTAGCTATGCCCAATGTTGTCAACCCCATGTTGTTCTGTTGACGGTTCATTGATTAGTGCAGCAAAGTGGTCCTTCTACTTCGCATGAAGCTCTTTCTTTTCTGTGATTGTTTTATTGTCGAGAGCTAGCTGTTGTTCTGGTGGGGGGGGGTGTCACTTATGATCCCTACACAGTTCTCATTCTTTTGCAAAAACCTTTGGGGTTGTTAGAGTCTGCAAGTGTCAGAAGTTCAGCCATTTTTGTCAGCCACCATTTATGTTTGAGTTCTCTGCATCTCTGTCGGAGAAGTTAACAGCATGTTCTATATTTGGTCTTAACAGAGTTCTTGCTGAGCATGTTATTCTTAGCTGGGTTCCTGTTTTAAATAAGCTCTTCTAACTCCATGCTGTTTCCGTCGAACCAATCTTCATGCTTCCTTTGGATATCTTGTACCTGATTGATTTAGCGGCGTCCACTTTTCTTCTACGGTACCAACTGAAATTCCAGTTAGCCTGTCGTTTAGCGAGGCCTGCTGGTTATTTCTGACACTTGATCTTAATCATGTTGGTTGCGAACATCCTGATTGGCGTTTTCTTTCCTTATTCTCCAACTTACTTGGTAGTTTGGTAGTGGACTTGATCATAACATGGTCAGTACTGCACTTAGCTCCTGTCATCGTTCGAGCTCAGAAAGTCTGGCAGATCATACTGGTGGGTGATGATGTAGTCGACGAGGTGTCAGTGTTTGGATTTTGGTGCATCGAGGAGTAATTGTGGAATTTGTTGCGTTTAAAGTAAGTATTGGTAATGACCAGCTGCAGATAGAAGCAGATTGCTATTGTTATCAGTCTTCCTCGTTCCAAACTTATTAAGAACCTTCGACAAGGTTCAATGTGATTGGACGACTCGAGCGTTAATGAATATGAGAAGGACGATTTTGTCTGGATTCGATCTGGTCGAAAAAACTGCTTATATTTTCTGGGCTGTTGGTTATTGTCGGAGTATAAGTAGCGATCAGGTTACAATATCTAGTGTCAACTAATGGAAACCTCAACGTAATAAATGCAATGGATGAGGTAAACACAGTTCTTGATTATGTTGAATTCCGTTGGTGGCTTGACTTGGAAGAGATATCTCCAGAGATATCTCCAGAGAGTTTAACCACTTGTGAATACTGTCCTGATATCAGATGGACTACATATCTTTGAATACTTTCGGCTAGTCCTTTGACATAGGACATATATACTGTGGTGAGTTTTCGGGTATTGTCCTCTATCCTCCAATCCAGGTTTCTTGGAGCCGATTTTATGCGCTCTGGGTAGTTGTTACGATGGAGGTTATGTCTCAAACTAATCATTTCTTCTTTATATGCATCAGTATCGCTACTAATGGTTTTTGCTCGATGTTGTAAGCAACAAACTATTCCTTTCTTTACCATATATGGATGATGGGAGTTAAAATTGAGTTACTGTCTGTAGAAGGTGGGCTTACGATACATAGATGACCTGAATCCTTGCTCTGTGCGTGTTACTTATACATTGAGGAAGGGTAATTTGTTATCTTGCTCTTTCTCCACAGTGAACTGTATAGATAGTCGGATTGAGTTCTCGTAATCAAGTAATGTCTGAACATCTTCCTGGAGGTTGCAGGTTCAATACTGACTGCAGGGGAGTAACAATACAGGAATACTTAACACTTGTACTCGATTATGGCTAACGGAATCAGAACAGGTGACCCCCGTGGATTCAATAAAAGACGTAGTTCGAAGTTCCGTGTAGGTCCCAAGTTCGACAAACAACTGAAGAAGGCCGGAGGACATATCGACCGAAACGTTGCGGAAATAACAATATAGATGAAGACAATAGTCCGAAAACCCTTAATGATAAAACTCATCAAGTTTCGTCTCAGAAATTTAGACAACTAATATCCTTTTACCGTGATTGTGATATGAATTAAATTTCCAACACTATTTTATTCCGTATGTATTTTCACCACAGAATGTGCATTTAGAATTCTTTGAATTTTTATTTGCGGCTAAACCAATATTGAGTTTTCAACATGTTGCTAATGTAAAAGAAATTTCGATATCACGGTCTTTGATTAAATTACCTGAAATAGTTTAACATTTAACTGAGTTCGAAAATAATGTGGTGAACAATAATATATACGAAGTAAAAACGACAATTCTGATGGATAGACACAACCATATAAACATTAAAAAAAAATTAATATGATAGTATTATCTGAAACGTGACACTTGGATAAAAAGTGGTTCATTTAGGTGTGGCTGGTTGTGTATGTGTGGGGGGTGTATATGTGCGTGTGTGCAGGAGCTTTTCACTTGAGAGGAAGCAGAATCGAAAGAGTTAGATACTTACGACTCTTTCACGAGACCAGGTTACTACAATAATGTATGCGTTAAAATAATATTTTATCATAACATTTTCTGACGATGAAAGAATATTTTTTAAATAGTCAGTTTTTGCAGGAATTTTTTACACTTGGAGCTATCAAAAGAGTTAAACACATTTATGTCAAGGTTAAAAAAATCGGCAGACCCTTGAAAGTAAAAATACCAAAATTATTTTTGATATTATTAATAATTTTGACTAGTATTATCATTTGTCTTCCAAATTCAAGTTGCTTTTTAACAAAACTCGCTCGGGTCGTCACCTTTCACAAAAGGAAGAACAACTCGTTTCGGAAACAAAAATAAAGAACTCCCAGTGAGGCAAAATGAGTTTCAAGTATTTGCTGTTTAACACTAATAAATCAATTCAATATTGCTCTTTCGTTTGCACACAGTTAAATGATTCCAAGTATTGCTATGTGTCACTACCAATTCAATTAAATATCAGTCATTTGTTTACACACAGTTAAATGGTTAAATAGTTCTGTTTGATCTATAGATTGGACCCTATCTGGTACTGCCACTCCGGGCCAGAGTGGACCTGGGAGCAAAGGCAATGAAGGGGTACTCTGCATTCGCCAAAGCTCCAGCATTGGAGCCTCACCATCAGATGGTTTATTTGTTATATCTCGGATACTCATTGGTGGTGGGGGACTTACTCCTCTGCAGAGGTGCAGTCGGTGTATTCTACTGCCCCAGCCAACTCGGCTGTGAGAATACGGATGTCATCAGAAAAGTCCACTCAATAAACCTGTCTCTGACTGGACGAGCCATGTGTCTTCAAATTGTTTTACAATGTAATACTACTAATTTTAAAAGTATAAGTAATAATGATTGATTGAAAGAAAATAAACGAATAAAAATACTAAGATTATTATTAAACTTGTTTCATACCCCAATTTTAAGTAGCAATATTATTTACATAATAGCTGTCTGAAATGGTACATTGTAGTGAAATTTTTATTTGGGCAACAATGTTAAAATACTCATGGATCCTTGAGATGCAAACGGATCTCCAACTCCCAGCCAGAAGACTAGAAGTAATATTAATTAATAAAAAGAAAAAAATATCGTAGACTTCGAAGTTTTAGCGGACCACAGTGTGAAAATAAAATAAAGCGAAAATATAGACACATAACTGGATCTTGCTAGAGAGCTAAAAAATCTATGGAACATGAAAGTGACTGTGATACCAACTGTAGTTCTGTTTGAATTATCCTAAAATGCGGGGAAAATATATATGGTATTTGAAGGCATAGGAGACCCACTAAGCTAATATCACACAGCATTTTATTGTCTGGCATTTTAAGTTAATGTTTATCAACTGATGTTTGGAATCAACAGCTATAGAGTTTGGAGGGTTTTAAGTGAGGGGTAGTCTCCCAGATTCTTTTGGATACCATGGATGTTACCTTTTTCGATGAATGTATTTCCTTTTATAATTGTATATATCATTTCCATATTTACTTATATTAGATGACCATACAAGAGTTCGTCTGCTTCACGATAGAAACTCTTCTTCTGATTACATCAATGCCAATTATATAACCGTAAGTTTATAATTATTTTATACTTTATTATTCACCTTTTTTTTCTTGGAATCTAAAAAAGTTTATACGTGATTTATTAAAGTTTTATTATTTGTGCATATATATATATATATATATATATGCATTTGAGTATATTTGTATATGCATGTGTATGTACGTCTGTATGGATATATTTATAGATATGTAGATGTATGTATGACCCTATATATATGCAGATGTCTGACATAGAACTCAGCCACCGGCCGCTGTATCTCGTCTACTCTGGCGGTTTTCGCCGAAATAAAATCACACGGTCTCCCTTTGTTGAGCTCATGGAACCACTATTATTCACCACGTTGTTAATTCTTGAAGGTGTTTTTCTTCTTTAGTACTGAGTATAATTATACTGTTTGCAGACATCAGGAAACCGGGTAAAATAAAACCAAAAGTAGGGCTGGTAGACCAAAAGCAACAAGAGCAAAGAAGGCTGACTGCGCCAAATATCACTGTACGACTGAACCAATTTCATGATTAAAATGTGTCAATATCCACTGTGAGGAGAACACACTATGAGGCTGACCTATATCGCAAAATTGCTGTCAAGAAACCACTGTTGAGGATACAGAACAACGTCAAAAAACTTTAGTGGGCCAAGGCGAACAAAGACTGGACAATAGAGCAGTGGAATAAAGTCCTTTAGACAGACAAACCAAAGTTCGAAATCTTTCGGTCAAATAGGAAGCTTTATGTGCAGTGAAGAGTCGGTGAAAGAGCTACAACCCCCCGTATTACACCAATTGCAAAGTTGGAGATCTGCACCAGATGAAAGGCGAATTGAATCAGATCCGCTATCACAGCATACTGCAGCATCACACGGTTACATTTGGAACGCAGCTTGTGGATCAAGGATTTGTACTTATACAAGATGATGACCTAAAGCATACAATTAGACTCTGTCTGACGTACATTAAAACCAAAGAGGAACAACACATGCTTCAACTGATGTCTTGGCCAACGCAATCAGTGGACTTAGATCCTATTGAACTGGTGGGGGATGAACTTGACCGAAAAGTCAGAGCTAAACAAGACCCAATTGCGACTCACCTCTGGCAACTCTTGCAGGAAAACTATACTTAACTATTTTCAGTCTACCTTCATTCTTTGGTGGAAAGAATGCTGAGAATCTGTGAAGCAGTGATAACAGTCGAAGTGGGTCATTTTGATGAATCAAAAGTGTAAGAAGTTTTTGTCTTTTTTGGTTTAATTTGTATTTAATGTGGCTCAGGAAGACTTGTATTTAGTACAATAAATAAAACCTTTGTGATGATTAATTTGTTTCATCAAAAATAACACTTTTAGGATGAGAAATAAAAAAAGTTTTTGTGGGTAACCAAATACTTTCGACTGGTAATGTATGTGTGCATATATATTCATTTGTACTTTTTATCCATATATATAAATATATATATTCCCATGTGTGTATATATATATATATATATATATGTGTGTGTGTGTGTGTATGTGTGACAATACACCGCCGGCCGGTCCCCCACTATCTCAACCTCTTAAACCACTCATGACCATCCGATCGTCCAGTGGTTTTTCTCACCTCCGGCCAGCGGTATTTCCAATTTCTTTACGGACACAAAACACAACATACACAAGAAAAGAGAACAAACAAACACGGACTTGGGTTAGCTCCAAGCGCAAGAAGGGAGAAGTTTGTGACACTTTCCTAGCATTCTGTGAGCTATCGCGAGCGTGTATTCGAGCGAAATTCCCACAAAGTCACTAGGAATGTTGAATCATACTCTTACGTTGGCCAACCCGGCCTCTGAGTCAACAAGCCAGAGCAGTTGCCTTTCTCTGATCTCTATTGACTGTTCTCTTTCCTGTCAACTTCTCTGTTCTACCTCCTTCTCTGTCCTGCCCTCTTCTGTTGGCTGCCTTTTTCTGCCTCTCTGGGACCTTCTTTCCCTCGTCCTCTTCCGGTCTCGTGGGAAATCTCGCCAAAACAGACAAAGAGATCCTCTGACTGGTACCCACACCCACAACTACAGAAACGAATGCCACCCATCGTGTCATATATATATGATTATGTTAATATATATATACGTGAGTGTATGTATATATATATGTGTGTAGGTATGTGTATGTTTGAATATATGTATGTACATGCATGTATGTGTGTATATGTATGTGTAAGTATATATATATATATGTATATGTGTAAGTATGTACATGCATGTATATATAAATCTGCATATGTGTACATGTATTTCTTTCCGCATATGCATGGAATTTTACATGTATCTATATATATATGTGTGTGTACGTGCATGTGTGTATATGCATCTTTATTTGTATACATATATATACATACATATATATATATATATATATATATATATATATATATACATATCTACATGTGTATATTTGTATTTACACATATGTATATGCATGTATATATATATATATATATACTTATAAATGCAAGTAGCAGTATTCATGTATTTAATTGTTTTTTAAATACTATTAAAATGTTTCGGGGAACCAGGGTTCATTACCAGGTTGAGTCATACCAAAGACTCGAAAAATGGTACATGACACCACCTTGCTTAATACTCAGCATTATAAGGTGCGGATCAAGGAATTCCGGGAATGGAGTAGCGCCTCCCTACACCTCGGTGTAGTAGCTATTGAAAAGGGAACTTTCAGGTCATCCTCTACTAAGGTCGCCAACAACTTCATCATAATCTCACATCGCCAGCACGGATCTCCCTGACCCTCTCTCGCCACTCGTCTCTATCGTCCATCGCTGCCGGCTGATCTTCAAGTCTACATTTTGTATCGGCACAGAGCTGTTGTATAAAAGTTCTAGCTGGTCGTCCTGCCTTTGCTCGTCCATGTGAAAAGGTCCACCAGAGTACTTCGCTTATGAGTTCGTCACCACTTCTCCAGCAGTGTCCCGCATGTCTGGTTCGTCTAACTTGGATAGTTTTCGTGATGAGTGGTCGGTGGTTGTACAGCTGCTGCTTTGTTGGGTTCTGTCTCCAGGACTTGTTCAATATTGCTCGCAGCATTCTTGTGTAATTTCCGTCATGCTTTTTCTCCATACGTTTATTCAGGGTCCGTGTATTACATCGACACGACTGCAGCTTGGAAAAAAACGAGTTTTATTTTATCGGTCAGGTCTGACTTCCATATGACCAATAGTCTATCATTAGCTGTCCATACCTTTGCTAGTCACGTGTTGATGTCTTTCTAGGTTGATGAGACACTGATTCCTAGGTAGGTGAACTTGTTTACTAGTTTCAGAGAACTACCATTTAGTGTAGATTATTTGATTAAATTAACCCCAGAACTATTTTTTTAATCAAAAGTCGACCTTTATATCCAACTATGATTTCTTCTGCACATCTAATAGATGTGTAGAAGAAATCGTATACCCGTCGAGTAATTAATATGAAAAGTTATAATGTTCCTCGCTCATCGACCAGTTAGCTTTACTTTGATTCTCTTTATAACTGTTCTGTTTTGAAAAAAGAAATTTAAAAAATTAAAAAAAAAACAACTCATATTTGATCTAAATCAAAAACCCAAACAAAAAACTCTGAACGTTGGCAATGATGCAAAAACAGAGGTTGGAGGCTTCACATATTTTAAGAATTTTTCATTAACTTCCCCACCCTAATTTTTTATCTAATTAGGAACCTCCAATATAATTTTGTCTTAGCATAATGAAAGAATAAGCTGATCCTATATATACCTTATTAAAACATTTTGAAAAAAAGAGATTTTTTTTCCGAGAATTGAAACACACATTAAAACACAATAACGCTGCGACCAAAAAAACCCGAAGAGATTAAATTTCGCAACAGTTATCCTGCTCCGACTAGTCACTGAATAACAATCGGTGTGGAAGGAGAGTATTTTTCGAACCACACAAGCGTATGCTAATGGGAATCCTGGGATGCAGCATGATGGATGTGAAGTAAGGCGGATGAATCCGAAGGTAGGTCAACGGCGTTCTTCACTAGATACTGGGCCGAAGAACTTTTTATATCAACGGACAGGATTTAATAGTTCAATCAGGAATCTACTTCTACCCATCTAATAGGGTGGCGTCTATTGATTTGAAGAAAACAGACATCGAAAGATTACCATGACTCTCATTCAAACAACACGTCTAAACCGTATCACTCTTCCCGCCGGTAAGCAAGGAGCACGTTCTGCTTGTTTTGGTGCTTAACAGATACTTAGTCCGAACCCAAATCAAACTTTGTTAAATGCAGAAGCGTAGTCAACATAGCAACATTTAACGTTAGGACTTTAAACAATAAGCCAGCTACGCAGTCCTCATGCCTTAAAATCACTAAATAGCACCGAGAGAACCCAACCGAAAATTGTATGCTACATTTAATGAAAACCCTTGCACAACAATCGTTTCTTGCTACAGTCCTACCAATCCCAGTGAGGAAACTGATATCACCACCTTCAACAGCAGGCTATCTTCACTTATCCGACACATTCGCAACCACAACGTTGTAATCGTCAGTGGAGACATGAATACTCAAATAAACAAAGATGAAAATAATTAATACTGCTTTCACAACTCGCTAAACAGAAACAGTGAATATCTAGCAGATTTTCACTCGAGAACTGGCTTTCATTAATTAATACTCAATTTCAAAAAAAAGGGAGGGGGAAACAATGGCTCTATACCTACCCAAACAATTCTAAAGCCCAACTAGATTATTTAGTCATAAACAAGAAGTAGATTAATAGTGCATTGAGCTATGAGGCATCCTCCTCTTTTAAAGGTGTATCTTCCGATCTCTGAATCGTCTCAGCATAGATTCACCTGTGTCTATGCTGAAATAAGAAACAGTTAAAGTTTCCTGATATGACACACCAATAGGGATATACACAATCAATTTACGGTAACTGTAAGAAACAACTTTGATACTCAACGGGAGACATCTGAAAGACATACTCCAAAAGAAAGAATATGGAAATCTTTGTTAACACCCACATAGAAGCAGTAAGCGAGTGCATATCAACGAAACCAAGAACCAAATATCGAGTTCCCTGTGAGTCAATAGCAGCAAGGGAAAATCGACAAAACATGAAAAAAGCATGCTTACTTAATAAAAGAAACTTAACTAATGCAAACGCGAAGAAACTCAAGAAAGTCCAGAGAACTAACACATACAAAAACAAAAAAAAATGGAATACTTAGAAAGCCGATTTAATAGAATTAGAAATTCTATTCGAGAGAGGCAATCACGATTAGTACTGCTGATAGTAAATGAAGTGAACGGATGGAAAAGCACTTCGAGTGGAAAACTAAAAGCTACCAACCAAGAAAGAAGACTTCAGTTGTTGAAAGAACATTTTAAGAATCTGCTCGGAAACCCAACTCAAATCACTTATGTGTGTGTATTTATTTATGTTTATATATATATATATATATATATATATATATATATATATATATATATATATATATTGGCTAGAATACAAGAAAATTAGAAATTGTATTTTATAATAAATTTATTTCGTTTTTACAAGCTCATCCGATGAATTTGAGTATATGTATGTTTGTATATATAAGCATTTATGTGTGCATGAATAGATATATTTGTGTACGTGTGTATATATATGCTTATGTGAGTGCATATATATATATATTTGTGTATATGCATGTGTATGTATATTTGTGAGTGTATACACACACACACACACACACACAAGATGAACAAAAGTGTTATGACAAATATGGATATTTCTTTTATATTTTTATTTTTTAGTTGTTTTCAACTAGTTTAGATTTCAGGTAATAGTCTGGAGAAAAAGGTCTCGTGGTAAAATTCTTTTACTTCGAAATTCTTAAAAAATTTTTAAGAATTTTACATGCAGAAAAATACCTATGTACAAATGTACTGGTTTCTTAGCAGATTCATCTGTGATATATATATATATATATATATATATATTACACGTGTGTTCCCTGTGACATAAAATTGTGAAATCAGAATAACTGCAGTTCATTACCTTTTATAATTGTTTTAAACAATACATTGGTGGTTTACCTTATTGAAACACAGGTTTTTTACTGTTAAGATACACTTCCGACTGGTTTTGCCCAATCGGCTGGGGCTGTAGAATACACCGACTGCTTCTCTGCAGAGGTGTAAGACCCGTCCCCAACGAGTGTCCTAGATATGACACTTAACAATCCGATGGTGAGGTTCCGGCGATACAAGAGCTTTGGGGAATGTGGAGTACTCCTTCATTGCGATCGCTCCCAGGTCCACACTGGCCCGTAGTGGAAGCACCTGATAAAGGTCCTATCTATGGGTTAAATAGAACTAAACGTTGGTTGGCGTTTACTGTTTTTATACATTCAAACTGCGTATTTATGCTGAACTGAATTGTTTAAAATAGAACTGTTTTGACATTAAACTGCGTACTAATGCTATACTGAATTGTTTTAAATAGAACTGATTACTTACATAAAAATGGATTTGGCGTTAAATAAACTAGAAAAGGTTGATATGCCATAAAACCCAACAAACCAAACCAAACCAAATCACCCAAATCAAACCAAACCAAACCAACCGACTGGTCGTAGAAATAGGTGTAGATATTCACATATGTACACCTAGTTTTAGAACTAATCTAAGTCTGACACACTGTCACGTTTACCAAATCACTTGATAAGTAATAATTCTATTTTCAGTTAATGATGAATGGTATAACAGGGAATTAATATAATTCGCACTGAGATATTTGATATAATTCGCACCGAGACAATTAATATAATTCGCACTGAGATAATTTAGCCATAAGCTTTTAAAACTGTCACTAATTTAATAAAATTACTTGTTTCATTTCAGGCCAATAAAACTTATATTGCAACCCAGGGTAAGTTATTTCATGTTTGATTTTTTTTTTAAATAATGAAGTGAAATTAAACATCTACTTAAATGTTAAGTCAGTTTCGTTTACTAAATTTTTTTTGAAGGGGTTACTTTGTTTGTTTGTTTGTTTGTTTTTTTTGTTTCGTTTCCACCCAGTTGAAACTCATCAAACATGATTTATTGAGGAAGAATATTGTCCCGAACCAGATTCTTCAGTTAATCTGTTTTTCAAGGCAATACTTCTTATCCTAATCATTCTTGAATAACACGCACTTACATAAAAACGCGCCTCTAAATTTGGTCTACGAAATTCAAAAAAGACATTTTTAAAAAACATTTTATAGATTATACACACTGACTCTTTTAGATTCGTATCAGCTAAATTTAATATTGTTCAACTTATTATCCAGTTCGTATGGACAAAAAATTATAGTTTAATAATGTTTTGAAACAGAGCATTTATGCCGTATTTCGTACAAACACATGGATATGTAAGCACGAAGGAAAAGTTGATATTTAGTTCTTGTGTATTATACGAAACTAACTTTAAGGCTTAAAAATCGAGGTGAGTGTGAGTTATATACGAATAATTACAGCATTGTCTTTCCAAGCTATGTTCTAACTATAGCAGAGGCGAAATTTTTAAACTGAAAACACGGACAGGCAAAATTAAGATACAACTACGAGCAAAAATGATAACATAGAGAACAAATAAATGACACTTTAAGATAGGAAAGAAACCTGTCTTTATTCAATAGGTAAGTGAATCCAGCTGGACTTTCCTGGGAAAACAATAAAGATAAAATTCAGACAAATCAATGAATAAATACCGTAGAAACTTGTGTAAGGAACGAATTTTAAAGATTAATTTTTCACCAAAAAACAAAAAAAACAAAAAAAAAAAAAAAAAAGCAAGGGGTTGTTCATAGCACGTGTCTAGAGTCCTCGACCAGGCCATGGTGCGACTTTTAACTTCGATTCTCCGAGACAGAGTAGCTCAAGTCCCAACGGGGAAAGAGAGTTTTAGCGTCCGTATTATCTTGTGTGAACATGACTGTATAGGACATTTCTTAAATATGTAAGTTTTTCCTCAAAACTTCTATTATTCTCTTATACCTACGTATGCTAAAGACTTTTCAACCACACAAGAGCATTCCTTCATATCACTCTTCATAGTCTCTTTACTATGCTCATTCTATTAAGTTTGCTTAGGTAATAACATTTTTTTTATTAATTCATCGTGAATAGTTTTTGCATATATCTTCCACATAAGGAAAATTTCACCCACATTTCCTCTTCTACAAGCGGCTCGAATTGTAACCTCTCACTCTTTTTATGTTGATGCAAGTTATGGTATCCAAATATGGCAAATGTACAAAGACAACCTCCAGTCATAATTATTATAGCTCCCACTAAAAAAGTTTGCACATTATTTATCATTTATAAAACCTGTGCATATATGTACAAATATCATGAAGTTTGGTAAAAACTTCATTATCATAAATAAAAGCTTTTGTTTAGACATGGTCGGCTACATCAAGGTCTTGACTACATTGTTTATTGAAGGTGTTGCATTGATTTTGATTGTATACTAAAAATATACTAAAGTATTCTTGAAAGTATTAATAAATGTTGGAAGTTTTTCTCCTAATCATTGGATGTTGAAAAAATATTTCTGTTGGCTTGTATAACCAATTATATAAGCAATTATACACAATATATGTGTTGTATCGCGGTAAGGAAACGATACACAGTGAAACAGAGTTAATTGTTTATTAACTCAAGTGCTGCAGTCTGACTAGTATTATAAGTATCTCGCTGTAGGTGTTACGTCTGAAGTTGGTCTTCTACTGAACGAGGTCTTTCAGAGCTCTTCTGTCTCTGTCCTTGTCTTAAGTGACATGGCGTCTTTTATACTTCCGCGATACCGGAAGTAACGTGGTACGAGCCACTATACAACAATATGATAAAAACATTGGGGGGGGGAGCTAAAAATTTGATGTCATTCACTACGTATATACGGTACATTAAGATTTTCCTAATAGATTTTAATTTTTTCTTGCTTAATCATATTTTTTCATCCTTGTTGGTTAGGCTTAGAATGAGCGGATTGCATGATCTCTAGAGGAAGAAGACCCTTAACTTGAAAAAGAAAACCCTGTGTGTAACATTTAACTGCACCCGGGGTGAGGCCATAGTTTGGAACCCTGAACAGTGTGGAGTTCCTCTTCTTTGACATTACTCCCAGGTACATTCTGACCCGGAGTGGTAGTACCTGTTAAGATCCTATCTATGGCTCAAATAGAACTGTTCAAATATATATGTGTGCATGTTATTTGTATTATAACAGTGACTTAAAGCTATTCATCTGTACTTAGGATTATTATGATTAGTTATTTGAAATTATATAACTGCTTGCAAGCAAATTATTCTTAAATAGTAATAATTACTTTAAACCATATAATTGTGTATGAATTATTTGTATTAGATGAGAATACTTTACACCATGTAGCAGTGTTTAACGACAAATGATTAATAACAAAAAAAGTGAAAATAAATTCTAAAATATGCAATATATCATTGAAAATACGAGGGTTGGCATGTAACCAAATGAGGTTTCTTTTTTAACATAATCTGCTTTGCGGTTCACACACTTCTTCCATCGGTGTTTCAGTGCTTGGATCCCATTTGTCAAAAAAGTCAGCAACAGCAGATATGATGTCATCATATAAACTTTTAAATCTACCTTTTTAAGTTATGACTACAAACATTTATAAATTAATCAAATTTCGGCATGAAATATTTCATGAGTAGTTGATATGCTTTTTAACTAGTAAACCAAACTGTTTTTTTTTCTTTTTCATAAAGGTCTTCGGCATGAAATATTTCATGAGTAGTTGATATGCTTTTTAACTAGTAAACCAAACTGTTTTTTTTTTCTTTTTCATAAAGGTCCTCTTAAAAGCACCATCATTGATTTTTGGAGTATGGTTCTTCAAACGAATTCCAGCGTCATTGTAATGCTGACCAACCTGACAGAAAATGGTAAAGTAAGTGTCCATTTTGCTTCTCACTTATTTCAAAAAAATAAAAATTTAAATTCCAAAAAATAAAGCTTATCTTCTTATTCATTAATTTATTTGAATTAATAATAATAATAATAATTTATAAAGTTGTGACTTGACAATGAGCTTAGTGGTTGGCGTGGGCATTCTTTAAGAGATTATTTTCTCTGAAAATAATTTATATGCTAGCAAACGCGTCATAATCAACATATATAGTGTCATAATTACTGGTATTTCTCACGTGTATGAATAAGATTTAGCTTCATTGATGTACCATATGGTGTGTTTGCGTATCAAGCAATAAACTGTAGTTACGATGACTAGCAACGCGACAGGGAAATTGAATCCAATGTTTTTCTTGAAAATTTGTTGAATCAATGGTGCAACCACAACGAGAAAAACTACTCATTAATCTTTTCTTTTTTTATCGCTGAATATTTTGCTGATAACCGCAAGGCCGGTCTGAAAACTTTAGCATTGTAAATAAATGGATTCAGGGTGCGAAGAGTTAAGTTATAAAAAAATAACAACAGCCGGAAGAAGACGAATTTGATGAAGGTCGACATCTCTTCCCGTGGGGTAAGTGTAACAAGAACGAGCACCCTGTTGGTGTATGTAAAGAAACTGTCGCTCACTGTCATGAAGAATGTTGACACCCTCTGACATCGGATGCTTACCTCTCTTGAACCTGAAGCCATGGAAAAGGAAATAAATCACGTGGACTGTCGACCAGAAATGAAAGGAATGAGTATAAATAGTGGCATAATGCAACTATGGAAGACACGTTGGGAGAATGTGAAAATGTGTTGGTAATACAAAATGCATAGAAAAGATGCTCAGAAGACTCAATAACTTGAGTCTGTGTATATAATTACTTTCCACTTGGCATTAGCCCTATGACACACACACTCATTTCCTCACTCACAGTTATTTCACGAACAGTCCAAGTTGAAGTGAAAATTTTGAAAGCCTCTTCCTTCATTGAAAGTATTGGGATTGTTACTTGTTATTGGTAACAGTTTGTTCTTGGGAGGTTATTTAGTTGGGTCCCCCCTTATCAAGGTACAACATTGGTATCATATCAAGTGATCTACAAATACAGAATATAGGGAAGGAAAAACAAGAAAAGCTCATATACAGGCACAAGGCATTTAATACATGTATATGAAACATATAAGAATATTCTAAGAATATACAAACGTGTCCCAACAGATAAAAAGTGCACACGTTGTCCTATGAAAATGCCGTATATGAAGCGGGTACAAAAATGGTGAAAAAAATCATTCTTGTCTTCTATGGTGAGCAAAACCATGTAGATTTACATTTCAATGATGATGCGAAACAGTCCGTTGCCGGGAATGGAGACAAAGTCTCTCTTCTGTAGATCGAAAAGAAATAAAAAGGCATTTCTACTTCCTTCGAAAAATCGGGACGAAAAAAAGGCAAGAAAGGATTCTAAATTCTCATGTGACCAATGGACAAACACACAATCTAAAGGAAGATATAAATACTCATTTTTCTGTTATAGTAAGTTGGTGACCGTAGTCGAAGGTGACCAGAAGGCTGCCTTTTCAATAGCTACTACACCGAGGTGTAGGAGAGAGTGCTACTCCTTTCTCTGAATTGCTCCTCTTTACTCTTAATATGTACCTTATATTGCTGAGTGATAAGCAAAGAGGTATCAAGTACCATTTCTAAAGTCTTTGGTATGACTCGAAATTGGATTGAACCCAGGTCTCCCGGATCATTAGCGAACACTCTACCCACTAGGCCAATGAGCCGTATATATTTTTAAATTATATATATATATATATATGTTACACATTGACCCCGGGCAAGCTGTTAAAAGAAGAAATGCACCTGTGTAAATAACAGGTGCATCCGATCGAAGACATCAGGAGACCTTGACTGTCGAGGGGTTGAATTGAGTGCAAAATTGTGACGCTCGCAGGAAGAAGAGTGGACGTCAAATTATTATATAACCCCGGCTATAAGAAGTTCAGATTAGTTGGAGAGAAGATGCTGGAATGAGGACCATGTTCCAGAGAGGCTGGGCCCCCAGGCCCCCAGTTGAGCAGCCCAGGAAAACGGGAAAGAAACGCTGTTATGGCCATAAGAGTGGGGGTCAATATGTTGCAGTTCTGTTCAGTCTCCAACTCACCTCTCACACAGTAAAACCTTTAGGAACCCTTTCGAACCCTTTCAAATAAAGTGAGAGGTATATTTTTCTAAAGAACTGTGTCCGCTCGTCTTTATTGTGTTGAATATTTTTCTACATGCATATGTATTATGTGGCTATACAACATATATATATTATTGTTCTCTTTCTATTTTCAGCTGAAAAGTGAACAATACTGGCCAGAGGTTGAGAACTCCCAGACATTTGAAAATATAAGCGTCAAAAACAAGCAAGAACAAAAGTATTCTTATTATACTTATCGAAAGTTTTGCATCACAAAGGTAAAAGAAACAAATTTTTCCTAATATACTTTCGTATATTATATAGGCAAATGACTGAGGCTGTAGAATACACCGACTGCACCCCTGTAGAGGGGTAAGACTCGCCCAACGAGTGTCCTGTTTATGATACTAAACTATCTGCTAATGAGGTTCCAGTATTACTGGAGCTTTGGGGAATGAGGAGTACCCCTTCATTACCATTGCTCCCAGGTCTACTCTGGCCCAGAGTGGCAGCACCTGATAGGTCCTATCTATTGGTCAATAGAATTAAATTGCGTACTTATGCAAAACTGAATTGCTCGAATAGAACTGTTTGTTCACACCAAATTTTTTCTGCCTTGCATTCAGAATACATATTACTACGAAAGCAACTTGTTAGTTTTAATATATATTGATTTTATATGATTTTAGTGAGGTCCTTTATTTGAATGCAAATTATGTCAAAACAGTCTCTGAATTTTCGACACAAATGTATACCAGTTAACTTTTCCTTGTTTTTATTTTTATTCCCTCGGAAGGGAAGGAGAAGGAGGAGAACCCATAATAGTTGGAGTGAGAAGAAACTATTAAGACCCAAGTTTCACAATTTCAAATTTGATATTTGTAAATGCAACCAAGGAAAAGATTACTTGTGTATTTGCATGTCGGCAAGTTACAGATCGTTCTGACATTTGATCTATATTGTTATTAAGATCAAGGTGTGCCAACAGCACAGATTCACTTGACGCATACTCACATGCACACACACTCTCTCACTTACTCTCTCACTTACTCTCTCTCTCTCTCTCTCTCTCTCTCTCTCTCTCTCTCTCAGCTATCGTCTAGACGGCACCCAGTGTACCTACTTAGCTGATGGCTGTAAGTTTTTGCAGGTGTGACCATGTAAAGAGGGTCATCATAGAACGTCATTTATCAGTTCGTCTTTACTTCTCCAGCAGTGTCTAGTATGTCTTGCTTGCTTTATTTGGATGCTTTGTGAGATAGGAGGCAAGTGGCGATACATCTGCTGTTTAAGAGAGTTCTGCTTCCGTGATTTGTTCAAAACAGTATACAGTATCCTTGTGTAGTTACCATGTAGGTTTTTTCCATGTATTTTGTCATCATCCAAGTGGTGCTGCTATACAGTTGTACTGACACAGCTACAGATTCTAAACATTTCCATTTTATTTTATCACAGAGATCAGATATCGAAATAATAACCTGTCAATAGCAGTCCATGATTTACCTATGCAAATGATAACATCGCTTTCAATAAGTGAGATATTGCAACTGATGTGCAAACTGGTCAACTAATTTCAAAGGCTAGCCATTTAGTAAGAAAAATGACACCGTCTTTATTAATGAACACTGTTTTATCTGAATACACAGACAGACCAATGCTTCTTGCTGTTTGCTTCATGCTATGCAGCAAAGATTCGGCTTAAACATGTATATGTGCAAGAAACGCTAGATCATCAGCATAGTCTGCCACAGCAATAAAATCAATATTTTTCAAAAGTGACAAATTATCTGAGTAGGTGTAAGGTCTCCCTTTATACTAAACCAAACAAAAAAATTTGTGAAAAAAATGTTCTGATAAGTCCCGGGTGTTTCTGATATGTCTACTTCTGTCAATAAAAAAAGTACTTTAAAAGTACTTAAAAACACTTATCTGAAAATAAATGTTAATTTTTTAAATTGATTATTTTTCGGTAAAACAGGAAAATTCAGCTATTTGATTATGATACAAGTACAGTCAGGTTTGGTTTGGTTGAATGGCATATCAACCTTCGTAGGTTATTCAATGCCAAACCTCTCCTTGTAGAATAACAGTAGTGGTACCCATAGCTTGAGAGATAAGAGGGTTCATACTTTCATACTTTTCATCAGGGTATTAGTTTGAAAGTGAACATAACTGGACTGGAGTTTGAACTGCTTGAGGCTCGCCAATCTAATAAATATACACCAAATGAGTCAAAATATACTAGGATCTACCAAAAGTGCTTTTCTTTTAAGTTTTATGGGGAAACCTGAGAAACCTTCAATATCATTTTTCTTTAAATCGTATTACTTTACATGTTTCAATGATTATTGCTCTTCTAAATTTTTTTGTTTGCCGTCGGCCACTTCTTTGATTTTTATGACATGTTACCCTGTCTTGGGTTATTTTATGCCTAGAGTTTAGGGAAGATTTGTTCCTTTTTTTCCACAAGTGCATCTGTACCTATATGTATTTACCCAATATCTCCACTAAGGGTATGTGACATTCTTAAGAAGAGCACAGCTAGTTTGAATAAAGAGTTTTCTTTCTGCTAGACTGGTTGCCGTACCAAGGTTAAAGAGTCCAGTCTGTCCAACTATTTACCCATTACTGGGTGGGGGAGGGGAGAACAGAGAGATTCATACCTTTCCCAAGAGCATCAGTACGAAGAGAACAGAAATCAGCCTCGTCAAGAATTTGAATTCAGGTTGCCTTTTCCCTTTCTTATGATGACAACCGTTACGCTAAGTATGCATGGAGAATATAACAGTTGAAACATCGGTTGAAAGAAAAAAGGTTTTCATTTGTCGAAATAATAGTTTGAATGGTAATGATCCTACTCCAAACCCTAAGTAAAATAATAGAATACAAGTTTGTTTTTTTTTTGTTTTTGTTTTTGTTTTTGTTTTTTCATAAAAAGATATACTGAAAGAATTAAATAAGTGAAATGATTTAATGTCCTTAAAAATCTTTCGAGAAAATTTTACAATTCTTGAATTTTATTGTATTGTAAATGAACTAAGACTTGTATATTTTTTAATTATTATTTCAGGACTCAGAAGAATCATATGTGGAACACTATCAATTTACTGGCTGGCCTGATCA